>JAJPUD010000799.1:63191-87585 GCA_023553655.1 Myrmecobius fasciatus | reverse complement strand
TGTGTGTGTGTGTGTGTGTGTGTGTGTGTGTGTGTGTGTGTGTGTGTAAGCTTCCAGTAGCTCTGAATTGTTCTTTGACTATATTCATGGTGGTGTCTCGCCAGTTAATATTTACATTTGTGCTTAGGGTTTTCAGAGAGCTTTCACATCATACACTTGATATTTGCAGCAAAATATGTGAAATAATTAAGTTAATATTGATCCCATTTCACAGATGAGAAAATGTCAAAAATCAGGTCTTCTAACCCTGACTACTGTGCTCTTTTCTCTGTGTCCCACTGCCTCTCCAGGTGATGGTCACTGATTGGTTGATGAGTGGGCTTTCATTAAAGTGGTCACTGCAAACCTTTTAGAATGCTGCTATTAAAGGAGAAATATGAGACTCATATGACTTTAATTGTGGATTTCTTCTGTTAAAATTAAATTGCATCTTAATTTAATTTTTAATTAAAAATAACTCATTTTCAATTGAAGTATCAATTTAAAAAATGTTGCTCTAATTAGCAGTTTACTGGCATATGCCAGTATGCTATAGAATTTTATTTTCATTTAACATGTTATGTTCATGAAAGCCTATAAAAATTTTTACCATTACCTGACTTCAGCCATCATTACTAATTTTGTTTAGAGAAAATTAGCAATAGGAAAAGAAAGCATAAGTCTTCTAATATATTGTATTTATACCCTCTACTCCAATGAAGATAATTAATTTTAATCAGTTGCTAATGTTGAAATCTTATATAGTTAAAATAAGAATTATTGATAAATAGCTTTGGTACATGATAAATTCACATGTCTAAAGTTTTCTATGATCAGGGGAAAAGGAAAAGAACCTTTAAGTACTAAAATATTTATAGCACCTCTTTTTGTGGGGAGACGATTGGACCATGAGGTGGGGAATGGCTGAACAGTTGCGGTATATAATTGTGATGGATTACTACTGTATTGTAAGGAATGATGAGCTGGTTGATTTTAGAAAAGCATGGAAAATCTTGCACGAAGTAAACTGAGCATAACCAAGAGAACATTGTATACAATAACAGTAATATTGTTTTAAGAATAACTCTGTATAACTGATGCATTGTTGGTGGAGCTGTGAACGGATACAGCCATTCTGGAGAACAATTTGGAGCTATGCTCAAAAAGTTATCAAACTGTGCATACCCTTTGACCCAGCAGCATTTCTATTGGGCTTATATCCCAAAGAAATCATAAAGAAAGGAAAAGGCCCCACATGTGCAAGAATGTTTGTGGCAGCCCTTTTTGTAGTGGCTAGAAACTGGAAATTGAATAGATGCCCTTCAATTGGAGAATGGCTGGATAAATTATGGTATATGAATATTATGGAATATTATTGTTCTGTAAGAAATGACCAACAAGATGATTTCAGAGAGACCTGGAGAGACTTACGTGAACTGATGCTGAGTGAAATGAGCAGAACCAGGAGATCATTATACACGGCAACAACAGTACTATATGACGATCAATTCTGATGGACATGGCTCTCTTCAACAATGATATGTTTCAAACCACCTCCAATTGTTCACTGAAGAAAGCCATATACACCCAGAGAGAGGGATGTGAAATGTGGACCACAACATAACATTCTCATACTCCTTGATTGATGTTTACTTACATTGTGTTTCCTTTATCTGATATATCGTTTGTGTAGATAAGATTTTTCTTGCACAACAATGATAAGTTTGGAAATATGTATACATATATTCGATTTGCCAATATTTTAACATAATTAACATGTAGTGGATATCCTGCCATCTAGGGGAGGGGTGGGGAAGTTGGGGGGAAAAATTTCTAACGGAAAGCTATGTAAGTGTTATTGTTGAAGAATTACCCACACATATGTTATGCAAATAAAATAAAATTTAAAAAAAAAAGAATAACTCTGTATAACCAAGCTATTCTGAATACTATACCTAAAATCAATTGCCAAGAACCTGTGAAGTAACATGCTATCCACCTCCAGAGATAGAAGTGACAAATAGAAGTACTCATAGTTTGGTTTTATGAATATTTATAAATTTGCCAAATGGTGGCTTTTTCTAGTGTAGGACAGGGAGGGAAACACATAGTTCAAAACAAAATTATATTTAAAAATTAAAATTTAAAATTAAATTAAAAGTTTGTTGTGTCTTTTAGAGATATGAGAATTCATTTTAAAATTAGTGCTAATATTATAAGTTTAATGGCCTTTTTAGAATAACAGCATTGAATTTTGTGCACAAATTTTTTCCATTTGTTTAATTGTCATGGGTTAGTTGAGTGAATTATATTGATTTTAAGCGTTATTTAACAAGAGATCAGTTAGCTAATGTGTATGTAACTTTTGACAGGAAAGTTTTTTATTCTAAGATTTTTAGTTTATGAAACTGATTGAAAAACCCCAATTATGAATTATTTCAAGAAAAAAGTAATCACAAGTTTTTAAAAATTAAGTTAATAAGTTAATAAACTTAAAAAAATTTAGTGTAGCAGATACTGTACTTAAGTACTACTGATACGGACAGGCAACATTTCCCCTCCCTGACTAGTTCCCTATTCTTCAGATTTGGTCTTCAGTTCACCAAAGAAATGCCTTTTTATGACCCTATTTGTCTCTTCTGGGTACTGAAATATAAAAATCTTTTAGCTTTTTTTCTCCATATTTTTAAATGACAGGAAACTTTTTTTATTCTTATCATCAGTGGTACGTGATACGTGTATGATGTGTTTTTGGAAGTTTAAAATGAGTCACCACGAAGTCGCTGAAAGGCCACCACTTACCACATTTACAGTTCTGAATAAACTTGTTTAAATTTTTTAATGCAAAGCATGTATCTTTACCACATTGACTGAAGTGTTACCAAAAAAAAAAAGAAAAAAAATTAGCGACGGTGAGGTATCTGACTGGTTACGAAGCAGTACCAAATCAGTAAGAATTTACTAAGAAAGGCTTAGTGGTTGCTATTGATGTTTCAGTAATGTCACAGAGCTTAATCAGAGTGACTAACTTACCCAAGTTCACAGATTTACTTAAATCATTTGCTTTTCTGATACTAATCACAAAGATTTCAAATATAATTGATTCAAATCTTTTTCTAATTTATGTATTTGAAATGTCATTAAAGTGACACAAAAAATCATGACCATACTATAACCTGCCATGATTGCTTCTGTGGCTTTTAAGCACATTTTCATGATATAAACATAAAAAAATAATAATACTTGACATTTAAAGTAAACAGAGGTTTGTTCATACATTAGAAGTCCACATTTAACATTTTTTTAAAAGGAAAGATTTGTAGACAAACTTTTATATACTGTTTTCTCTATGTTTCTTAAATTATATTTTTACTAATAGAGGATTTGTAAAATATCTTTTTAAGCCTTCTTAGTTGTATTTGAGACTAAGCACCTTGCACAGTGTCATGACCCTTGTAATACCGCAAACTTTCTGTAATACGGCTCCCAAAGAAAAACCCACATCCTATGTATAACCTTAGATTTATTTTGAAACCTACATGAAGAGAACATAGAGATTACTAATTGTTTCTGTTATTTCCTTTAAGGGTATGAGGTCTAATTTGTGATCTGAGCTTCTCAAATTTGCCAGATCCATGAAAAGCAAACTTATTTTCATAAGTTTGTTCTAAATATATGGTCCAAAGCCCTGATCGTGGACCAAGACAAAGTTTATAGATGAAGCGTTTATTAAGTCCTTACTATGTACCAGGCGTGGTTCTAAACGCTGAGGTCTTATAGAAACACACAGAAATAGGGCAAGCCAGTCAGTCTCTTTTCCTGAGGATCTAATGGGAGGAGTGGAGCAACATGTAAAGGAAGTGTGGGGGAGGAGGGCATAGTTTGGAAATGGTCCAGCCAAGATAAGGTGGTCTCCCAGGCTCTCTATTGAGGGAGGGTAGTACATTCATGATGGCCTGGAAATGATAGGAAAATAAACAATACTCTCAATGTTTTTGTTTGAAAACTAATAGTAATAGCTAGCAGTATATAGTGCTTTAAGATTTGCAAAGTACTTTACAAATGTTGTCTTGTTTTATCCTCAACTCCGGGAGATGGCTGTTATCTCCATTTTACAGTTGGGGAAACTGAGGCAGGCAGTGGTGGTCACTCAGCTGGGAAGCATCTGAGACCAGAGTTGAGCTTCCTTAGTTCTGGGAGCTGGCTCTGCCCTTGCGGCTTCTGTGGAAGGCTAGGGATCTGGTTGCAGGATTTCTGGAGGCCGGGCTGGCTTATGGCCAATTCTTCCCCGACTCTTATGTTGTCCAGAGTCTCCTGACCACCCTTCTGCTTGCTGGAGCTCATGCTGACTTCCTTGAGCTGCCCCTTTTTCAGCCATCCTTTGGGGCAGCTCTGTCCTGGAGGAGGGCCTTCCTTCTGTTTCTCTACGACTTTGTCTATCACTGCTCTGGCAATGGTGTTTGATGAGAAATGAGGGGGAGAGCAGGACAGCCTTCCATTGCCCCATCTTCACTAGGAGGCAGTCGGCGGATCTGCAGAGGAGTGTGAATTGTGAGCAGAGAACATAAGCTTGAATGCGAGGACTTTGTAATCTGTTGTGGTACTTGAAGGCCTTCGTGACTTGTTTCCTGAATCTGGATGTTGCAGGCAGTGAAATTGCAGAATAGCCAGCTTTTCAGAAGTTTAGATGAAGGATTACTGTAGTTTCAGGTGCTTCTTTTTCTACAGTTTTTCCTTTGAACAGTTTTGAGTAAATATAAATCTAATTTGTAAGGTCCTTTAAAAAAAAAACAAAAAAAAAACTTTACTTTTTTATCAGGCTGTAGGAGTAAAGTCCAATTGGTTTTGTTGGTAGCTACTACTCTTTCCCTACTTCCTTAAGAATTCTTTTAAAATATAGAACCATAACTTCTATTCATTTTAGCTTATTACCTTTGGTTCTAAAGAATGGAAAAAAGTACTTATTGATGTTTTGTCATCTTTGAGAAGCACAGTTTAGTTATGTGGATTTCATTTCATAGTCTGAAATTAAAATTTCCATCTGCAAATCTTCATTTAGTACATTACATATTAAACAAATAGTTTTCATTTTGGCAGTCTCTTAAGAATTGATATTCCAAAGATAACGATGAATGCTGGAGGGGATGTGGGAAAACTGGGACACTAAATACATTGTTGGTGGAACTGTGAACGGATCCAACCATTCTGGAGAGCAATTTGGAGCTATGCTGAAAAAGTTATCAAACAGTGCATACCCTTTGACCCAGCAGTGTTTCTACTGGGCCTATATCCCAAAGAGATCTTAGAGGAGGGAAAGGGCCCCACATGTGCAAGAATGTTTGTGGCAGCCCTTTTTGTGGTGGCTAGAAACTGGAAACTGAAGGGATGCCCATCAATTGGAGAGTGGCTGAATAAATTATGGTATATGAATGTTATGGAATATTATTGCTCTGTAAGAAACGACCAGCAGGAGGATTTCAGAGAGGCCTGGAGGGACTTGCATGAACTGATGCTGAGTGAAACGAGCAGAATCAGGATATCATCATACACAGCAACAACAGTATTCCATGATGATCAATTCTGATAGACATGGCTCTCTGCAGCGGGGAATTGTCTCAGACCAGTTCCAATTGTTCACTGAGGAGAACCATATACACCCAGAGAGAGGGATATGAAATATGGACCACAACATAACATTTTCATGATCTCTATTGACATTTGCTTGCATTGTGTTGCCTTTCTCTGATTCTTTTTTTTTTTTTTTATCTTGTAGATAGGATTTTTCTTGCATAACTTCTCAAGCATTTCAACGTTGTTAACATGTAGTGGACTTCCTGCCATCTAGGGGAGGGGAGGGGACTGGGGGTAAAATTTGTAATGGAAAGCTTTGTAAAGATCAGTGTTGGGGAACTACCCATACATATGTTATACAAATAAAAAGCTTTAATAAAAAAAAATAAATAAAAATTAAAAAAAAGAAGAAAAAAAAGTAGTCTTTGCATGTAATTAATTGGGAAAAAAAATAAAATACAATTAAAAAAAAAAAGAATTGATATTCCATATTCTCTTTCCCCCTTGATTGGTTTGAGATTCTAGATCAGAATTTGGACTCCATGGATCTGTTATGGAGGAAGGAGGTGTTCATGAACCTAGATGAGAAAAAAAAAATCTTTATTTCAATATAGTAAATTTCCTTTGTTAGCCTGTACATTTAAAAAATTCTAAGAAGGGGTACACAAGCTTTTTCATATTACTCAATAAATCTATAACCCCAAAAGATCAAGAGCTCCTGTTTTAGACTTTGAGAAGAATTATATTGTGAGTATATAATGATATTATAGAGTGAGTGAGTGTGTGTATGTGTATGTGTGTGTGACATGCTGGTTATAGCCTTTCGATCTTGCCACAGGAAGGGCACTTCCTTAGACAGGAAGAAAGCAGATTTTAATATGTAAGCAGTGTTTCAGCCACAGGTTTCCCAGTAATACTCCAAGGCGATCATACTGTTTGCTTAAGAACTTACTAAAAAATATAGTTGAGAATACAATTTCAACAAGATGTTTTCATAACTATAAGAAACTTCCAGAAGTAGTCTTCAAATAGTCATTCATGATTTTTATATAAAATAGTTGGTTTATGTAGTTTTTTTATTTGAGAAATTTGATAGCCATTAAAAAATTTTTTTTCCTGGCCTTGGATTTCTAAACTTAGTTAGAATAGCCTGACCTTCTGTTTGATGTGCTGGTAGTGGTATTGCTGTTACCAAAGGGTATGCACAGTTTTATAGGTTTTTGGATAGAGTTCCAAATTGTTTCCAGAATTATTGGACCAGTTCACAATTCCACCAGCAATGCATTAATGTCCCTGTTTTCTCACATCCCTTTCAGTATTTGTCATTTTCTTTCTCTGTCATGTTAGCTAATTTAGTTAGAATTGTTATTTTTGTTATATTAATTCAGCTTACCCATGAACAATTAGTATTTCTCCAGTATTTTAGATAAGTCTTACTTGTGTGAAAAGTGTTTTGTAATTGTATTCACATAATTCCTGGGTTTGTGTTGGCAGGTAGACTCCCAAGGTATTTTATATTATCCATAGTTATTTTAAATGGAATTTCTCTTTCTCTTCCTGCTGAATAAGTTTAAGATCTTTTTTTAAATTTGTCTCATTATGTCACTACAGAGAGGATTTTGGGTATAGAAGTAGACATATTTTTGCATATAACCATTAAGGGACATTTTTTTAGACTTGTATATTATATTGTATTGACTATTGTTGATAGGCATTGAAGGATTTTTTTTCATAACTATGCATAGTAGTATAGTTAAAAAAAATCCTTTCATAGTTTGTCATTGTTCCTCTGAAATCATGAGTAGTCTTTGTATTGATCGTAGTTTGTCAATCTTCCAAAGTTTGTTTATACAGAATTGTTACTTTTGTATAAACAAAAAAAGAACAAGAAGAGAAAGAGATTAAATGTTCAGAAATATTTATGGCAAAAGGTTTTCCTTGGAGGCTTTGCTTGTAGGTATTTTAGATTGTTTTCTTCTAGATTTTTGTTAGGCTTTTCAGTCAGTATAATAGCTTTTTATGGTAGGATTTTGTTGTTGTTTACTCATTTAAAGCCTTACTTCCTGGGATTTAATGTTAAGCCTGGTTATGGAATGGAGGGAATGCCTAGGCCTAGCTTGTAATTGCTTTCAATTTTTTTGTGGCCTGCTGCTGCTTTCTTTTGAGTGCTGTGTTTTTTAAAGGTATCAAGGATAGCCCTTGTTGGGAACCTGTTGGCTTTCAGTATTCCCAGAGCTGTCTGATCCAGTATGAAATCTGATTATTTCTCTCCCCCCCCCCCCCCTTGCAAGACCCTGACCGGGGTTTGGCAGGCAACATCATATGGACTTGCCCCTAGTTGAAGTTCCAGTGAACTGCTGCAGGCTCTGCAGATTCAGAGAGCTGCAAGATTCTCTCTAGATTGAAGCTCCCTGCCCTATGGCTTCCAATTTTGCTAGGTACTAAACTGAAGGTGCCCTGTCTACTTCTGCTCCTACTTCTTGCCCAGACCACAACCTGAGATCCATAAGCACTCCTTATCCTGATGTGCCCAAGTCAGGAGCAGGTTTCATCCTGATTCAACACAGGCTCCCTAGCCTAGTTCTGGGGCAGGAGCAACAGAGCTGCCGGGTAAGCCCTGCAGCAACACACTGTCTGTGCTGGATCCAGGCCTCCACCCTAGGGACCAGTTCAGTCCTTGCCCTAAAAGGGTTTTCTCACTGGACTGTGTTGATCTGGCCTAGATGTAATTTTTCCTTGGATTTCCTTATCAGAACTTGAATGTACCCTTGCTCCCATCCTTCCTCCTACTCCTGTCATTTTCATTATTAGTCTCCATAAAGACTTATTAATTTAAAAAATAATAATAATCTAGGTAAGAAGGATCTCAGTTAAGGTGGCAGTTGCATGAGTGGTCTCCGAAAAGCCTGTTCCAAATTAACAAACTTGTTTTTGTTATTAAATCTTTCATTTCTCACTTCCTCCATTACCTGACATTCACTGAGACACTGTAGCCCTAAAAATACCAGCTGTAGTTTCAGGCATATCCCCAGGTCCTAGTAGGGGAATCAGAATATTCCTTGCTTTGAATTGCCATTTCCAGACTTTCCTTCAATAATCTTTATCATTCACTGATAAAGTTGGTGGAACTGTGAACAGATCCTACCATTCTGGAGAGCAATTTGGAGCTATGCTCAAAAAGTTATCAAACTGTGTATAACCTTTGACCCAGCAGTGTTTCTACTGGGCCTATATCCCAAAGAGATTTTAAAGGAGGGAAAGGGACCCACATGTGCAAAAATGTTTGTGGCAGCCCTTTTTGTGGCAAGAAACTGGAAACTGAAACGATGCCCATCAATTGGAGAGTGGCTGAATAAATTATGGTATATGGATGTTATGGAATATTATTGTTCTGTAAGAAATGACCAGCAGGACGATTTCAGAGAGGCCTGGAGAGACTTGCATGAACTGATGCTGAGTGAAACGAGCAGAACCAGGAGATCATTATACACGGCAACAAGACTATGTGGTCAATTCTGATGGACATGGTTCTCTTCAACAATGAAATGTTTCAAACCGGTTCCAGTTGTTCACTGAAGAAAGCCATATACAGCCAGAGAGAGATACATGAAATGTGGTCCATAACATATCATTTTCATGCTCTCTATTGATGTTTGCTTGCATTGGGTTTCCTTTCTCTAATTTTTCTTTCTTGTGGATACGGTTTTTCTTGCACAACAATGATAAGTGTGGAAATATGTATAGATATATTCGATTTGTCAAGTATTTTAATATAATTAACAGATAGCGGACTTCCTGCCATCTAGGGGAGGGGTGGGGAGTAGGGGGGAAAAATTTGTAACAGAAAGCTTTGTAAGGGTTAATGTTGAAGAATTACCCATACATATGTTTTGCAATAAAGAGCTTTAATAATTTTTTTAAAAATGTAAAATAATAATAATAATCTTTGTCCTTTGAGAGAGTCACTTAATCCATATTTATCTTGCAATCAGGATTCTGGTTACTGTGATCTGCCCACTCTCAGGGCACTCTCCTTCCTTCTTCAATGAGTTCAGTGACTGATTCTTTGTCTTTCCATCCCAACCCTGGTTCTGAAACAAGAGAATGATATTCTTCCAGTTCCTTAATTTCCTCATTTCCCATCATCCTGATTTTCTCATTTAGACCCAGAGATGGGTCTAGCACATTTCCATGTTCATTCCCTTGTTTTGTAACCAGTTCTCACTCTGATTTTCCCTCTGCTTATTACTTCTAGCCCTGTTCTTCACTGATTTGCACTCCTTCCCTGGGCCTGCTCTGGCTACACTGTCCAGGCTACACTCCGTACCCTTCTCCCCCCTCAGAGCCTTAGCTAGAGCCACGGGCCTGCCAGGCCTCCCTTTGGAGTCCTCCCACCCCCTGCCGCCTTCCCTCCTATTCCCATCTGGCTGACCGAAGCTATCCCCAGCAGGCTCGCCAGAGCCACTGCCTTTTCCATCCCTCCCAGACCTCTGCAGGCCCTCTCCACCCCCTCCTCATTTCGGGCCCTTCCTCCTGTCTTCTCCAGCAGATGGTCTTCCCCTGGCTCTCCCTCTGCAGAAGCCCTCACTGGAGCCGGTCCTCCAGCTGCTGTGGTGGCTCCTCCCTCCATGGTTTGACTTCCAGGCCCCGGTCGGCTTCCTCCCTTCCAACTCTGATGGCCTCTTCCCGGCTTTGGTGCCGAAGCACAGCCTCTTGCCCTTATGGTGAGCTCTTCTTTCTAAGTTTGTGGGGCCTTCCTGGTTCTCCTCCAGGTCCTGTGGTTCTTGGAGGTCTCCCCTCTGCCGGATCTTTGCCTTGGTCCTGCCCGCTAATCCCAGGTGTCCTCCCAGGCTCTGAACGGACTTTCTTCCCTCCCTCCAGACTGCTTTACTGTGGGTTCTTTGTCCTTTCCCCGGTCCTAGACACTTTCCTGTCCTCCTTCTCAGATCTCCGGGTGACTTGGATAGCTCAGGTCACATTACTGGATCTGAAACTCAGAATTCATTCTCTTCCCTCCTCAGAACTTTGTGACTACTGCCAGAGTTCTACTCCAGTTCTAGGCCACCAATTCCAGGTGGAAAGGAACAGTTGTAAGGATAGCTCAAGAAGGGGACAAAATAAAGGACAAGATCTGAAAACACAGCCTTGTCACTTTGGTGCCAGGAGCAGAGCAGGGACTTGGGTCTAGCCTTTAGCCCAGCATCTAGGTATGGATAGGGGTTCCAGTTCAAATGGGAGCTGGCAATTCAGTCGTTCTCAACTTCCCGGGCTCTGACTGGGCTGATGACTGAATTCAGGAGTAGTCTCCTCAAAGTCTCAACCCAAACCCAGTACAAGCCAACATCAAGAATTGGCAAACTCATGAACTGATGCTAAGTGAAGTGAGCAGAACCAGATCATTGTACACAGAACAGCAATATTATATGAGGATCAATTCTGATGGACGTGGCTCTCTTCAACAATGAGTTCCAATGATCTTGTGATGGAGAAAGCCCTTTACACCCAGAGAGAGGACTGGGGGAGCTGAGTGTGGTTCACAATATAGCATTCTCATTCTTTCTGCCGTTTGCTTGCAACAACATGGCACCTGCAGCTACACCCATTGCTAGTTCAGAAGAGACCCTGAGATTTCTTCCTGTCCTGGTTCCCTGGGCACTGGACTGTTCTCTTATCTACACTTCTCTCCAGACCCTGTGTCTTCCGTCTGACTGTCTCTCTTTTAGTTGTTCTGGCCTAGAAAAATGATTCACTCTGAGTCTTTCTTGGCTTTTCCAATTGGAATTCAGACTAGTACATTTTCTAGACCATTGCACAGAAGGGATGGATGGCAAGGTAGGTTCACTTGCTTCCTCTTCCTCCACTATCTTGACACCTCATACCCCAGCCCTCACCGGCATCTCTGCAGCCTTCTCTGGTTACTCTTTTCTCTGGGTCTCCATGGTAATGCTACTCTTCTGGTTCTCCTGCCTATCTGAACCCCCTTTGCTTAGTCTTCATCCAAACTGTGCCCACTAAGCATGGCTATCACCCAAAGCTCTATCCTAGGTCCTTTGCTCTTCTTTCCCTACACTGTTTCAGTTAGTGATCTCATCAACTCCTGTGGATTCAATTATCTTTATGCTGATGATTGTCAGATCTACTTTTCCAACCTTCCTGCCATATATCTGGAACTGGATATCCTATAGATTCCTTATCTCAGCATATTTAAAACGGGGCCCATTTCCCCAAACCCAATTCTGAACTTTGCATTACTGTCAAGCTAACCAGCTTTGTCCCAGCCCCCTGACATGCCACCTGCTGTCAGCCTTTTCCTTATTGCTCTCTCTCTCTCACTCTCTCTATCCCATGTGCGGCTACATGCTGTTGATTTACCTTTATGCCTTCTCTTAGGCCGGCCTCTTTCTGTATTCTGGTACCGACTCTTCTCTGGCCCAGACCCTCCTCACTGACCTCAGACCTGGACTATTATGGCAGTCTATGGGCTCCCTACTTCAGACCTCTCCCCACCCCAGTTTATCCTTCATTCTTTCAGCTGTCAGACTGATCTTCCTTTTAAAAAAGCAAAACAAACAAACATTTCCAACCCTGTGACCCTTCTCCCTTCCCTCCCCCCCCCTCAGGAAACTACAGTGGCTTCCTCTCATTTTCAGAATCAAATATTAATTTTTTTTGTTTGGCTCTTAACCTTCATTATCTAGCCTTTTCCTACCTTTCCAGTCTTCTGCGTTAATCTCCTCTAGATACTCTGGTACACAGGGTCCTCCTTACTGTTCGGGGCATTTTCAGTGCCTGAATACTCTTCCTCCTCATTTTTTATCTTCTGGCTTATATGGTTTCCTTCAAAGCCCATCCAGAAGCTTGCCTTCTACAAGCCTTTCCCAATCCCCTTTAATTTTAGTGCCTTCCCTCTGTAAGCATCTCTAATTTGTCCACATCTTGTTTGTATGTTGTTTTCATGTTGTTTCTTCTTGAAGGCAGGAACTATTTTTTGCCTTGTTTTTTTGTATCCCTATTTCATAACACATCCTCTGCTCCATAGTCTCAATGTGGTCTCAAGACACTTAACACTTCCTAGCTGTGTGACCCTGGGCAAGTCACTTAACCCCACTTGCCTCAGGGAAAAAAATCTTCAAAAAAAGCTTCAGGGTGGGATCTGAATGTAGACTACAACATAGCAGTTTTTTTCCTTCTCAGATTTTTTTTTCTAGATCCAATTTTTCTACCACAGCAAGATAACTATAAATAAGTATACATATATTGGATTTATCATATATTTTAACATATTTAACATGTATTGGACTATCTGCCATCTAGGGGAGGGGGGCGTGGGGGGAAGGAGGGGAAAATTTGGAACAGAAAGTTTTGCAAGGGTCAGTGTTGAAAAATTACCCATGCATATGTTTTGCAAATAAAAAGCTTTAATTTTTAAAAAAATTGCTTATGTTATTTATGACATTAGATAAACTTTTGTATGAAAACATAATCTGTATAAGCATTCTTTCTTTCATTTATTTCCCATTTCGCCTATTTGGATATTACAATTTGTTTAAATAGTTTAGTTTGAAATTATTTGAAATGTGTGTCATGTCTTTTTCAATTTTATTCTTTGTATTAATTTTGCTCTTTAAGCTAATAAGTTTTTAGTCTAGCTGTATATGAGGAGTTGATTGAGGAATGATTGACACATCAATAATGAGTCATTTCCTCTGTGTGTATTAGAGAGAGAATGTAAATCTGTTTCATTTTTGTGGTGTTATTAATTGTTGTTCTCCATGTTCAGCAACTTCCCTTGTGCCATTGTGATATTTATATAAGCCTTAAAATCTGCCATGTGCTCTACATTTAATGAGAACATTTAATGTTCTCATTTCATGAGCAGAATAATTCTGTGAATGGGGCTCTTGACTTGATCATCCAGCTGATAAGCATTAGAACTGGGATTGAAACCTGTTTTCTTGACTTTGAGCCTGTTTTGTGCAGAGTGGGACATTTCTGATGGTAGCTCAGTCTGCTGAATCCCCTGGGCTTGCTACTCCTTGGGTATCTCTAATTCTTCTCTAATCCTCAGCTAAGATAGTTCTTTCAGAACTATGTTCATTCAGAAGACTATTTCTGGATTCATTTAGTCTCCAAGGCCCATCCAGTCCCAACCTCCAAGAGCTTAGAGTTAGCAGCAACTTCAGAGGTCATTGAGACTAACCCCTTGGCAAAGCATCATTATTGTCAATTAACCTGCCCCCCTTGAAGACCACCTATGATAGGGAACTTTCTAGATGGCCCATTCTATTCTTGCCATTTTTGCTTTATTCAAATCACCTTGTTTATTCTAACAAATCTTGGCTTCTGTTTTCATTTACTTAATAGTTTTCCTACCATGTTCAGAATGTCTCTAATTGGGGACATTTTTAAAAATTGTGTTTGAGTATTAAATTCTCGGTCTCTGAACCAGGTTGAACCCAAAGCTGGCCTAGTGAATGTAGTGATGGGCTTCTCTAAACCTTTCCCCTCAGTAGGAGGCACTGTATGCACCAAAATCATTGGTACTCAAAGGGCTCAGGTAGAAGCATGAAGTTTTGGCTTGTTTATTTGTTTTTTACTGGTCCTGTATTTTCTGCAGTGTAGGGAGCTTCCAACAAAGAACTTCTTTTACCAATACAAATCAACATCTTTACAATTGAATGTGCTCATTATTAGTTGTGTGCAGTAATAATCGTGATACCATTTAAGATTTTACTCATCCTTCATCGATTGCCAAGAAAAGCTGAGGCTTCATTATAACAATGTGTTTTTTTTTTGAGACAGCATGCTAGAATGAATAGATGGAGGATTCCAACAGCATAAAGAGAGAACTGGGATGGAATTCCTACTTCCTGTACTTACTAACCGTGTGACAGTTGACAAGGCACCTAACTTATTAAAGCCTCTGTTTCCTTGTCTCTGAAATAAAGATAACACCACTGGGCTGATTCACAGAGTTCTGGGGAATCTCAAAGGAGGGAGAATATGTGAGGTGCTGTGCAGACCTCAGAGATGCACTCCTCATGCACTGACTGCAGGGAATAACCTCTGAATTGCTCCTCTGGGAGCAGTGGCGGCTTGGGATGGCATGTTCAGGCTTTGCCCACCTGACCAGCAGCGCTCATTAGAGGGAAGGAACTCGTGTTGTTGAGGACATGCTGACTTAGACAATGTGGGATCTTTGATGACTTCCCAGGTCCTTGTAGCTTACAGGTTCTGATCCCGTGAAACTCGGCATTCATCACTGTCCTGTTAGTGTCAGTCAGAAAATCCTCATGCTGGTTAGCCAGGGAGAAGGATGTGGAAATGACCCATCCTGGCATACATGGGAAGAAGGGGCAGGCCCCAAGGCATTTGCCACCCAGGTCTAGTTTAGTTCTGGGCTAGTCTACTCATCCTTCTCCAGGGGCACCCTATGGAATGCCAACAGAACCAACACATCCTTCCCCGAGCAATTTAGAGGGTTCTTTTTCCTTCTGGGCATAAGCAGGCTTTCCAGAGACACATCAGAGGACTCCCCCCAGACTCACACATTGGCTACTAGAGTTCCGTGTAGAGGATCACTTATCCTTTGAGAAGGGGCGGGGGGCAGACTATTTGGGATTCCAAGTGAGGGCCCCCCTATTGAGGCAGACTGGTGCTTGCTCTGCAACTTGGGGTCTGAAAGAGGGGCTTGTGATGCTGGGGGTCATGGAACCAGCATGCATCAGACTTGGATCTTCCCGACGGCTGTGTAGGCTTTCTCTTAAGTTGCCAATGTGCTCAATTACTTAGAAATTTGTCAGGGGAAAAAAAAGAATTTAATTCTTTGACTAATTCAGTTACTCGATCTTACGTGCAAAAAGGCATGAGAACTACAGCCAGCATGATTTCTGTGGGATTTCAGTCAGTGATGCTCAAGGGACGCTTCTCTGCTCTCTGAAAGGAGGTCACAGCTCTTATCCCTTGAAGACTGAGAAATCCAATTTTAAGAGTTTGCTTTGCTTGGTTTTCACCAAACAGAAAGAAGAAGGAAAGGTTCAAGGCCAGCTTAATAAGTCTGACTCCGCCCAGTACGTGAGAGAGCTGGAAGAACAGATAGCCGAGCTGCATCACGAGGTGAGTGAGGGGCCGGGGGTGGCAGCCCCTAGTCTTCTGCTCCTCTTTCTCTTCCCGACTTCCATGTTTTAAGGCCATGTTCATTCTCACTGATCTCATGACTTTGACGCAAAAGACCTGATGTGGGTTATTTATTATAAACCTAACTAACATTTTTAAAGATGACCTTGATGTTTATTTTTTGTTCCTCTCATGAGGATTTTTTTTTCAATGAATCTATTTAATCCCCAAGTTGAGAATTTTGTTTTCTCCAATCTCTTAATCTTTCAGGAAGGAACTTATACCATTTGAAGTTATAATTTCATATTTAGTAGTTTTTGTTATATTTAGAAAATAATCTGTTTTCTTACATGCAGATTCACAAGTCATTGCAATGACTCTAATATTCTTTATGCTTGTAGAATATATGTGTGGTAGGTGTTTTCCGTTGGGGGCAGAGGGAAGTCTTTCTACCCCCATCACCTCTCTCCCCTTATGCTGGTTTTACTGAGATTGCAAAAAAGGATACTTGCTTAATATCAGTTAACAGATTTCTTAGTATGTGAACACTTTTAAACTGACACCATCTCGAATCTGTGAAATTCTCAGGAAATTTTCAAGTATGTTCACCGTTACAGTGGCTTTAACTTAGACTGTTTGGATTTTCTTTTCATTAAAATTAAACATTTGAGGTTTTTACTTCTACCATGTAATGCTTTGTTAATTTTTTGGTTAGCAGGATATTGGTAGTATCATTTTATGTCTTTAAGATAGTTTTTTGTCTTTATCTAATAATCCTTATTTGGTTGTATCATACATTTTATATGGAGTAATCATTTTGTTATTTTTAAAATTGCACTAAAGAAAATAAAGTAATATCAGCTTACTATTACAGGTTTTTGAAATTACAGATGCTAAATAAAGCTCATTTGGCCCAAAAGTGAGGTTGAACTCTTAGGAACAAAAGCTTTCACATCAATTTGCAACCCACTTCATTTCCATTTAAAGGCTGAGAGACCTGCGCCCTTCCATTTAACAGGAAAGGTAAAAAATCTTAGACTTTTCTTAGATGAATTAAAGAATAAATTCCAAAGATAGAAGGGGTAGGATCTCTTAAATTTGGAATCTTGAGTCGAAAATGTTTATGATGAGATTTCTGCTGGAGCCACCTCCTCCTTTTGAGGAAGAGGATCACTGGCTTTGGAGAGCAGAGCTGACTGATGTTCTGGCTCTCCTGCAAGATGTAGGCCAAGTCACTTCATCTCCTCCTGTGGAGATAATGGGTTAATGGGGTCTCAGACAGGCTCTCTCCCAAGGTTCTTGGGTGGATCAGATAAATCAGAGTCCATATGAAAGGACTGAATAGAAATAAATGATACATCAGTGTAAGCTCGTCAGGGCACTGTAACCAGTTTGCAGGGAGCTTGGACCCTTTGCTGGTTTTCCTCTCTTGTTGCTTCCTTTGGGACCCTTTTTATTTTTTATTTTTTCTTCCAAATAGATCTCAGAAGGTAGACAGAAAGAAAAGCTGAAATGGAAATTAGTATTACCTCTTGGTTCAGTAGCAGTGAGAGTTGAAACAACTTTTTTTTTAAATATTCTCTGAATTTTAGAATAATTGAAATATGATCCTTCTTTGAAGAGCTACGTGGTTTTCGTAGAAAACTGTCAAGTCATATGTGAGTTAATCTAATTAGCAACCATGCTTATTTTTTAATACCATAAAGCAAGATTTGTTAAGCAAGTAAATCTAGAGCTTTGGGTCTGAAGAGGTAAAAGAGAATATATAATTAGTGGACTATTGCACATGAGAATGAGGATCTCTTATTCAAACAAAACAAAACGTGGCCATTTGTATAGCAATTCTCAGAACCAGTTTCTGAGTTAGGCATTATGGTACACTCTTGTAAAGACAGGTAGAATTTGAGCTGGACCTTGGGAAAAGTGATGACTTGGAAAAGAAGGAGTAAATAACCCTTCAGGGTAAGCAGCCCCATGAAGGAGGAACTGGGGCCAGACTGTACTATGGAGGAGTAAGGGAGTGGGAGGGGAAAGAGTATTAAAGAAGAAGAGAGTGTTTTAGAAAAAGTAAACCTGGAAGCAGTTAACCCAAGCGCTTGAAAAAGGAGATGGCCAAGCATTTCAACATTATTAACATGTAGTGGACTTCCTACCATCTAGGGGAGGGGAGGGGACTGGGGGTAAAATTTGTAATGGAAAGCTTTGTAAAGATCAATGTTGGGGAACTACCCATACATATGTTATACAAATAAAAAGCTTTAATAATTAAAAAAAAGAAAAAGGAGATGGCATTTGCCACATTTATTTAATGCCCTGAAGATAGAAACAGCCCTCAAAAGTTTTTACTTTTTACTCTTCAGCACAGGACCTTGAATACAGTAACTACTTTGTTTGTTTATATGTTTATTTATATTACTTTAATTAAGTTGATTGCTAAAATTTTAAAAAGTAAAAATTGGAATTACTCCTTATCTTGATACTTTAATGAATAGATGAAAAGTAATTTATCAAATACTTAAAATAGCCTAAGCACTGGACTTATAAATACAAAAGCAAGACCATCTCTCCCCTGAAGGAGCTAAAGCACATATAAAGACTAAGGACTTTAGGGTTACATAGAGATGGAGAGGAGACCAAGAAGGCAGTTGGTTGACACTCCCTTTCCGGAAGCAATAATTCTATCAACTTGATTACTAGTGAACGGTGGAGTGGGAGGAAGAACCAATGAGAGGAAGGATTTCTAACTTAAAGTGTCTGTCTCATCCACCAGCAGAGTACAGCCTATTTAGTTAGGAGATGTTCTCTCAGTATTGCAGCATCCAAAAAATGTCTACTCCGTGTCCCACCTGCGGATGAGTCTCTCTAAAGCAGCCAAGTGATCCTCTGGCAGCAGACATGCAGTTCATCCCAAGGCCCATCCTCAAAGCCTTTCTCCCTTGTAGTAACCTCTAGAGCTCAGTCACTGTAAAGTAATTAAGTTCAGAATTGGAGGGATTTCATATGTACTTAAAATATGGAAATTCTCATTGTTTCCTGTCAAGCAGAGCATCTCCATAGAGCTATAATTTTGATAAAGGAAATTGAAATACACAAAATACAAGTCTGCCTCCTTTTTTTTTTAAATCCTGAAATAACTTTTAGAATAAGAACTTGATTCCAAGAAATCATTTTTGTTACATTTAGCTAAACCTAGAGCCTTGTGTCAACAACATAACTATCGTTTTTAAAATAAGTTTTCAAAAATATTTCAAATCTTCTAACAGCAGATAATTATTCTCTTAAATCCAAAGTATTTACTGAGGGATTTTTTAAAAGCTACTTCATAGTACATAGTAAGCACTTAATAAAATTCTGATTGATTTTTCTGAACAAATGTTAATATATTTGTAAGTTTGGGATTTTTTTTTTTTTTTTTACTAATTACAAGATTTAGAAGGTCAAGCCCCAATGTATCACCACCCTCCAACCCAAAGTATTGACTCCCATGGATTTATGACTAAAATCACTACTTCCTGTATCAATGAAATGTTACAAACTACTTCTTAGGGGGAAAAAATGCATCATTTGAAGGGAATGTGTGAGTTCTGAGGAAAAGTTGTTTCACAGTGGAAAAAAGATAATAGTCTTTTCTGATCTGTCTAGTTTTATATTTGCTCTTCACACTAGCCTTGGCGAGAGCCTTTGAACTTCAGGTTAGAAAACAACTTTGAAAGTGTGTTGAAATGTCTTGTCTCTATAAGGGTTCTCTTTCTTGGGGTGACCTGTTAGTGGCCTCTGTGCTTTATCTGCACTTCTCCAAATGCTGAAGGAAACGTTGCAACTTCATCTTCCTGGAAATAGGACTGTGCTATGCACGTCGGACTCACCAAAGCATGATGACGTGTCCATGGAGATGGAATACCTAGACCTCTAGAAGTTACTGTGATGGTTTGATTATCCCCAGAAGGACTGAACCAGCATTACAATTTTTGGCTGGAACTCAGCACAAATATCAGATTATTAAAGTTAGATTAATCAACCTTACCAACGTTATTTCTGAAAAAAAAGATTTTAGAAGATGATTATTCTAGATATAAGCTAACTTATCTCCATTTTTATTTTACTGTCAGAGACCAAGAGTTCAGAGAGGCAATGGAGACAATGGTAGAGAAAAGCCAAGGAACCCTGTCTTGCCACTGACACATCCTGGCTTTGTGACTCTGGGCACATCACTTACCTTCTTAGACCACTATCCAAGACTCTAAATTGTAGTAAAGATGCCAGTCTACATTACAGAGGATTTCCTCACTGGGAGTTTCTTTTACCAGTAATCACAGGTCCAGTTCTTATCCCAATACTAAAAATTAAACAATTTCTAAAATAATATATATTTTTGTATTAAAATGGAAATTAGCTTTTTAAATGTATACCCTTAAAAGAGAATGTGGTATTAGTGGATAGAAAAGCAGCTTTGGAGACAGGAAAATCTAGAAGCAAACCCACAGGCCCTTACTCACTGGCCCTGGCCCATTCTCTGAGAACTCTGTAGTAGAGAAAAGTTGCCCTTCAAGATGTAGAAGGAATTCCAACAGGAGTTCCCTCAGACAGCTGAAAGTAATTCTAATGTGTCCCAAGCCACTAGTGCATTCTTAGCTTTAGAGTTATGCTACTAAAACCAGTAGCTTTTGTAGGGAGTTAGCACCTGAAATGGCCCTTAAAAGAGAGGATTTTAGTGGATAAGATCCTGGGACTGTAGAGTTAGAGCTGAAAGGGAACATAGAAATCATCATAAAGAACACGGGACATTGGAGTCAGGAGACTGGCTGGCACATTTACTCTTTTGGGATCTTTGGCCAATTGTATCATTTCTGTGGGGCTCCCTTTCCTCAACTGATTTTGTTTTGAAGAAAGAAATGTATAATAGAGTAGTCTTCTCCCTTCTAGGTTCCTTCTAGCTCTAAAACTGATCCAGTGGTTGAATCTGCCTCCCTCACCATTTATGGATCCAGAATGGGTAAAGTCCACATAGAAGATGGGGATGACATGGAGAAAAAATAGAGCAAGAATGAAGGACAGAGAGTAATCCATTTTGGTAGAATATATGGAGAGAGATCATGATAAAGGAATGATGTGATCTGAAGATTTCACAGTGAGCAATGAGAAGGATGACTTCTAGGGGAAAGAAACTGAAAAGAGCCTTTATTTGAAAGAAATATAAATTGTCAATTAGTTTTCTCATTAATTCCTGCTTCCTTCACCTTAACCCACCCCCCCCACCTCCAACCAAGTCTGAAATTACTTCATGAATGCTCCAAGAAAGTCTTTTCACATTACTTCCTTTCAGTTAAAAGACTTTTTTTTTTCCTTGCAGCAGTCAAGGACAATTTCTCTCTCCTCCAGGAGGACATAAATAAGTCAATTTTAATTAATTTTTAGACTACACAAACAACTAGACTATATATTTTTAATATCCTTTATATTCACAGTTTTAAAAAAAAGGATGGAAGAAAAATGGGAGGGGGGGAGATCCTCATAGCAGAGAAAAGGAAGCCTGCAAGGGCAAAATATTGTATGCATTGTTAGACATAATCTTTATATCTGGAGTTCTTGATCATTTTTCTTTGTCATAAGGGGAAACCCAGTTAGCAGTAGGTATGGAAAATTTCTGTGCTGTAAAGATCAAAACATTATTTATTCTCTCTCTCCCTCCCCTCCTTGCACCCTTTCCCTCTTCTCTCCTTCTCTTCTTCTCTCCCTCTCTTCCTTATTGACCAGGTGATACCCTTGTGAAGTTTAAAAAGTCAGAAGATGTAGAGTTCCACATCTGTAGCAGTTATAGCAATATTCACAGGAGCTATTGTCAGTGTGATTAGAGCAGAAAAGGCTAAAGAAAGGCTAAAATCTAGAAGAAAAGGGCAAGCTCTATCTAAGGGAAACTTTATGAGGACTCCAAGAAGAGAGAAAAGAACTTATGGTAACCAGGAGTTGAGAGTACTTTTGGCCCCAGGTGCTTTCCCAGTTAAAAACCCACCCTTCCCAGGGATCTTGCATGTACAAGATTTGGGAGGATATTTCTATAACAACTGTCCTTGCTATACCTACTTAGTAAATATCCTTTCTAAAAGTTAATTTATTCTAGCTGATAATCATTGAGTAGCATAGCCGTTAGGGGCTCATGAATGCCAGTGTTAGAAACTCTAATGACCCTTTAGGTCCCTAGAGCCCTGAAGGGAGAAATACTAATAGAGGCCCTGTCTGACAATTCAAGTAAGAATTAGGGAAGAGAATACAATATATATATATACACATATACATATATATATATATATATATATATTATAAACAGAACTCAAACTCTCTCAGATTGTCACAATATGACTAGGTAGCCATAAGTTTTTGAAATCAGAATGTTCTAAACGCAGCAAAACAAAAAACTGAAGTAATGTGTTATTCTCAGCTTTTTAAAGAACTTGGACATGTATTTTTGTGAAATACTGAATATAAGAAATGTACACACACAAAATAAGTAAAGAATATGCTGTCAATAATTATTGATTTTTTTCTTACAAAATTTAATTTTATATACTTTAAAACCATAGTGTTTGAGGACAGGAGTTACCAAGATATGTCTCCAAAGGTTCATATTTAATGTTGTAGTTTCTTCTAGGTAATTATGTAAAATGAGGCCTTTTCTTTTCTTGATTCTTATGCAGTTGGGAAAATCAATTGTTAATTATGATGCCCTTACCAGAAATTTATTTAGCCCTGGATCCAAGTTGTAGTCCCTGCATTGCCTGCAACTAGTCCTTGAATCCCAGGCAAGTCATTCTCTGGGCTTGTTTACTCTTTTGCAAACTGGGAACTCATCCACACACCCTTCCTTTGACCTTACAGGGGAGGGCATTTTTGAAATTATGCCAGTAAGTATTGCATTTATTTTATCAGAAATCTTTTGTTACTTGTAATTTTAGGAATTAAATTTGAGAAAATAAAGTTCTAAAAGCATTTCTAAGGTTTCTTAAATTTTCATATGCTCATAGTTCTTCTGGCACCTTCTAGGTAGTGTAAAATATTGTATACATAATTAATGGCCACCAAAAAAGATGAAAAGAGAGGGCAGCTAGATAGCACAGTGGATGCAGTACCAGCCCTGAAGTCAGGAGGACCTGAGTTCAAATTTGGTCTCAGACACTTAACACTTCCTAGCTGTGTGACCCTGGGCAAGTCACTTAACCCCAATTGGCTCAAGAAAAAAAAAAAAAAGATGAAAAGAAAAAGTCATGCAAGCAAAACAGAATGACTTTCCTTAAGCCTTCTATATTTCCTACTAAATTGAGCAAGACTTATAAACTAAAAAATAATAAAATGAGATAAGGCTTCGTTCTCTACATCCATTTACAAATAGAATTGTTTAATTATTGGCCTCTGGTTCCCAGAACCCTTTTTTCTCTCTTAATTCAAACTGAATGGAATTCATTGATTTATAAAACTCTTGAGTTCCACGCTGCTAGTTTGTATGCTGTCTTTGCTTCCTGTTAGATCTTAACAAAACTCAAGTGTGTTACCTCGATTACAGGAGTGGTATCCAAGATTAGAGTTAACATCCTTACCCACAGACTATATCAGTAGACCACAGACTACCTCTGGAGGCAGAAATAAGGCCAGAAATAGTGGTTTCTCTTTGTACTTATGGATTTAAAAAAAAGAAAACAACCTATTTAGAACTATCTAATTCTTTTGTGTTAATGCTTTATTTCAAAAACTCAATACATTTCTCTATAAATCTAACATTGTTATAAGTAGTCACTGCCAACTTTCTCCTGTTGTAAAAGCTTAATAACTAAAGAAAGCTATTTACTTTAATTATATTAGAATTTTGTAGTGTGTTTCACAGGAGTTTATTTAAGGTTTAATCCCCATTTCAGTGTCTTTTACCTATGAAGTCTTAAGTGTGTAGTTTTGAAATGAATGCTCACCATTTAATCCAAATGTTTGAGAGAACTCTACATGCATCTCTTATCTTTAGTAAGAAAACATTCTATAATGTTTTTACATTAGGAACTATGCTATTCCTAATTACCTGAAATAGTCACTTCATGTCCTCCAAACTGTAGGAGATAATCTTTTTTCTTTTTGGAATACAGGCACTGTATAGAAAGTCAGTCAATCAGCCTGGTCTGTGTGCTGAGCACTGACAGTGTCAGAATGAAAATAGCTCTTGTCCTCAGAAAGCTTGGACAGGTCCCTGGAGGGAAGGTTCCGGGCGCTGAGGGGTTGGGAGGGAAAGTCCGGAGGGCAGGGAAACCTGGCTGCCCTGGACACCCTCCTGTCCGCAGAAGAGGCTGCAGGGCTGGACAGCGCAGAAACTCTTACCTGGAGACCTAAGTCATAGGATTTGAGTGCTGGGAACCCTCTTCGGCATTCTCTGGTTCCAAGACTTTCCTTTCACTGATAAGTGAACTTAATTTTCAGATTGGTTAAAGGACTTGCTCAGGGTCATTGTAGCTAGACAGTGGCTAGTCCAGTACTCAAATCAGTCCAGTTCTTGTTCTGTAAGAATATGGGGGGGGGGTGTCATGAAACATAAAAACGTGTACCCTTTAAAGTTCTCCGGGAGCACAGCCACTTCTCATCAGTCCTCTTCAGTATTCAGTAGCACTGTCAGATGAAAATCTCAAATTGAGTTCATGAAAATCTGCTCTCATTCATCTTGGCTTTCCTCAGAGGCACGTCCTGGACTCCTGAGCCA
>JAJPUD010000799.1:21458-63181 GCA_023553655.1 Myrmecobius fasciatus | reverse complement strand
ACATGAGCTCTAGAAAGAGGGATCGGCTGTTAAGGAAGTTCTTTCTGAAAAGATTAGAATCTAATCAGTGACAAGATATTCACTAGTTGCCTCTAAAAGTCTGCATCTTAGTGCAGAATTATGTCAGGTCCCTTTCTCCCTTTCCACAAATTCTTCAAATGTTGATGAGGTGCCTACTCTATGCTAAGTACCGGGGATTTGAAGGCAAAATTGCCTTCAAGGAGCTTACATTCTATTAGACTTTCTCTGACCCCCCAAATAAAGAATATTGACCCCATTCAGAGAGAGGGGAAAGAGCCATTCTAATTAATGAGTTGATGTTCAAATTACTGGTTATTTCATATGCTTTCTCACATGTACCTTAAGAACAAGCAAGATGTTAAAGAAACATCTGATAAATAACAGTTTTGTATGTAATATTTGTAGCCTCTTCATGCTTTAGAGAAAAAGTCATAGTAAGGTCATTTGGATAGAAATGTGTTTTGGAATGCTAATGTTATCATGAGCTAAGGAAACTCACATTGAAGGCCTCCCAGATAGGAGGAGAGCCTCCAAAGCCACAGGGCAAAAGAACATTCCACAGGATACGATGGGCAAAAAGAGCCCAAAGCTCTCCAGAAGATCCAGAATGAGGATTTAGGAGGGGCCTTCGAGGTGGTGTTTAGGAAGTGATAGGGGTCTTTCAGGCTGGGGCCAGAGTCCATTTACAGGAGGTCAGGGAGGGAGAAGTAGCTGCATCAAGGATGGACAGCTTTTCAGGTTTCACAGCAAAGTATATTCTCCTTTAGCTTCACTATCTTCCAGCCAACCTTCTCCTGCTGTACCCTCCCAACTGGATCTCCAGAAACCAAGCCATTCTGGAGCCAAGAAGCTCAGCCTGGAGCCCCCCTGCTGTGTTTCTGCTGTCCTGGATGCCTGTGGTCATGGGTCACTCACTTTGGCCATCTTTCTAGCCTGCTGCCCTACTCTGCCTCCTCACTACTTCTTGCTTGAAGAACACCAGCTCTAGAAAAGTCGTCTTTAAGCTGCCCCATGACTCCTCAGACCAAATGTTCTTCCCTTGGATTGCCTTCTTGAGGACAGGAATTGTCTCTTGTTTTAATATCTGCAGTGCTTAGCACAGTGCCTGGAACTTAGTAAGTGCTTAATAAATGCTTTTTCATTTATTCCTTCTTATAAGAAAAGGATGGAGAGAAGATAGAAGCTGCACAGGGTCAAATGAAAGCACCCTCTGAGGGAATACTTGGGGGAAGGGGAGTCCAAGAACATGATTCAGTCACACGTCATTCTTCTGGGTCCTTTCTGTTTCCTTATGGGGCTGAAAGTCTCTCCAGTGAAAAGATGGAAAGAAGGAAGGTTGGTCTTAGAAAAAACAGAATTAAGAGCCTGTAAAGAGAAGTTAGTCATTTAGAATGAGAGAGAAGAAATAAAGGAAGCAGTCTTGGAGGAGACATGAGGGAGTTCACATTGTATAGCCTCCATCTTTTCAGAAAAGAAAAAAAAAAGTCATCTTTTATAAGTGTGCAGGAGAGGAAAAAGAAAAAAGATTCAGAATAGTGGCTGTTAGGAATGGGATTTTAAAATCACTGCAAGAAGCAGCTAGATGGCACAGTGAATAGAGTACTGGCCCTGGAGTAAGAAGAACTTGAATTCAGATCCAGCCTCAGATACTTACTAGCTGTGTGACCCTGAGCAACTCATTTAACCCAATTACCTCTAAAATAAAAATAAATAAATAAATGCAAATAGTGTCCAAGGAATATAAAGAACCCAGTTGAACTTGGCTACTATAATTAGTGATTTTGCTTTATAATTCAGAAATGTGAATACTGGGAAAAAAAGAAGGGGTAGTTAGGAGAATGAGGGTACTTTTAATGAGTTATAGAGTGAATGAATGAAAAATTATTTAGTGATTTACTTTGTGAAAAGCACTAGATATCAAACAGAAAAAATGAGACAGCCTCAAGAGGCTCACCCTAAGAAGAGACAGCTCAGAAAAGAAAATTTTGCTCCAGGGCAGGTGGAAAAGTCCACAAGGCTCAGCAGCCCTAAGTTGCATTAAGAGGTGGGGTGGCCATGCCCAGGAGTCTGGCTGGGCCAATGGGGAGTGGCCCTCCCTCTTGCAGAAGGCAGAGACTTGGTGTGCCCAGTCTCCTCTGCCCAGTGGGAGCAGCCATGTGGCCAGGGTGGAGTGACATGGGCAATAAAAGAAGTCATTGATTCAAGATCCTTCTTAAAGGAAGAAATGAAAAGGAGCTCAGCTATATGAGGCCGCCCAGGCACAAGCGCGTGCCCCTATGGGGCCGGGCCCCGGGGTTCTTGTGTGTAAGTGTCCAGAGCCCCCATCGACATCTAAATGGGCCCAGAGACAAGTTGGTTCGTCTTCATTACCTTCTGGAGTCAGCCTAGGCGAGAGCCGGCTGTCTGCCTGCGAAGAAGGGACCCAGCTAAGAACCCGCAGACTGTCCCAGGGAGTGTCTGTTGGCTAAGGAGGCCCGGAGGTCAGGAGGGAGCCAAAGACCACGTGGAACCGGAGCCTTGGAGAAGGCCTCTAGAGAAATGTAAGGTAGTTAATGCATAGTCACCAGTAATGTGAAACAGTACCCAAATCCAAAAATTGTGTTTCCTCTGTCTGCAACAAATACCTGGAAACCTCCTTACTGTGGCAGTGAGTGGGTCCTGAACTCTGAGGATTCCTTTTATTCCAGGTGTCCCTTTTTGGTCTGTGACCACCTACATTGGCGGCATCTTAGCAGCCTTGACTTCTACACTGTGGAGCTCAGGGTTGAGGCTTTGCCCCAGGAACCATTCAGAGGACTTTGGCTCTTCTAAAACATTGATGTAAAAATTGTGAAGGATAGCAGTAAAGGGAGCCCAAAATAAACCCACAAGGCCCTCAAGGCATGAAGTGTGCGCTCCTAGCTGCTAGGTGCAGCTGGACACAGAGTCGGGCATAGGCAGGATGCCCCACCCCTAAAACTGACCTGTTTCCTCAGAGTTTGTGGTAGACACAATTGCTGTGATATGATAGCACAGCGGCTGTTTGTCGAGCTCTGTCTGGGAGTCTGATTTGAGATACTGATTGATCATGATTACCAGCACAGTGTAGAATGCAACTTGTAATTGTTTGCTTGATGGGGGTGGACTTTACCTTGGGACCTTCAGAATTGCTATTCTCTGCTCTCACTACTCGGAGGATCTTGAATGTGTCTGTGATGGTTTGTTTTTTAATGTTAAAAACTTACCTGTGACATTTATTAAAAACATTTCATTTTACCCTTTATCTATCAAGCATATACTCAGAGAGATGGGAGGATCACCTCGCCCCTCCAGGGTATGATTCTGGCCCTTGAGAAGTTTACCTAAGGGGAGGAAAAGATGCATGAAGTGACTTAAAGCACACAAATTCTGAGGACACAGTAGCATATAGACTCAGTCCTTAGGCCATGAGAAGGTAAAGGAGGGAGTAGTTTGGTTGTGAAAGACTTCCTGAAAAAGATCAATTGATCCAATATTTAAAAAAAAAAAAGTGTAGAGGGATCTAGGCTGGCAGGAAAGGGGGCAAACTCTCTCCACAGAGGCAAGAGCAAAATGTGGAGGATGGCACAGAGAGGATCAAGGCTGCGGCTTCCTCCCCTAGAGCCGAACCTGCTCTTGCCCATCTCTGTAATCTTAGCTTGGGCACGGCCCTGGAGATGCTGAGGTCCGAAGCCACAGCAATACTCAGGCCCCTCATTGCTTCTGAAAGCGGAGGGTAAGCTGCTTCCCTGCTCTTCTCTGACCCTCAGATAGTCAGGTCATTATTACCATTTTTAAAAGCTGTGAAATAGTTCTCCCCCCTATGGTGTCTTAGGATGAACTTTAACCTGGATTTAGTGTTCCAATAGAGCCTCTTCTATAAATGTCTGTGCTTAAAAGGGATTAATATCTTGGGGGGAGGGATTTTAAAAATTGGGCCATTACTTAAAATCTAAAACCTAAAAAAAGCAACTGAAGTTTGCCTTTAATTCATCTAACCATAATCTTTGAGATCTAAAGCAATAATAGGAAGGAAATACTATCCATGTCCATTTTAAAAATCTTTCATCTCAAATGTTCTCATTAAGTCATCATATTTGCAACCTAGACTTCACTAGACTATGTTTCTCCATAGTATGTGATAAAGGAATAGTTAGTGGACTTTTGAAAAGGAAATATCACAGAGATATTCATCAAGATCTGAGGAATCCCATAAATATAATTTACATAGACTTTGGCAAAACATTAGACATTCTTTCATGTAATTATTGGGAACCTTCTTGGTCCAGCTGTTCTGAAAAGCAATTTGGAATTTACCCCAAAAGTGACAAAAAGTCCATACAGGACATAAACTTCAAGGAGGTAAAAAATGGAAGAAATGACAACCAACATAAACCAACATATTCATAATATATGTTTTGTGTTAGACAAAACTTTGATTGTATATCTAAAAACACTGGTTCATTAATATAATGGAATTTTAATTTACTGTAAGAAATAATGACTGTGAAGAATTCAGAAAAGCATGGAAAGACTGCCAACTGATAAAGAGTAAAGTAAGCAGAACCTAAAGGAAAACAGCAAAACAAGAAAGCAAAAAAAAAAAAAAAAAAATCCAGGCTAAATAGTTTGTAATTATAATGATCAAGTGGGCCCCAAAAAAGAACAGAATATACATCCACCTTCCTTGCAGAAGTTGGAGACAATTGAGAGAATACGTTTGGAATATTGCATATATCACCAAACTCCACTGGTGTTCTCTATTAGTTTTGTTGAATGGACTTTTTTTCTTGTATTATTCTTTGGTACAAAGGATGTCAAAGTGTAGGAAAAAAGATTCAGAAATGAAAGTGATATAAAAAGGAAAGGTATCCAGTACAGTTTTTAAATTCTTGTGAACAAAAAAGAGATATGCTAGAGGAAGGTAGAATTAGATGGACTTGAACTATTTGGATGACTAGAGCCAATTAAATAATCATCAGTGGTTAAAAGGGAGACTCTCCAGTGTCCTAGGGATCTGTATTGTTTGACATTTTTATCAGCGATTTGAATAGAAGAATAGATAGCATGCTAGATATCAGGATCTAAATATATCTTTAAATAGACTAGAACACATTGAGCCAGAGCTAGAGAGATAAATGTAATATAGATAAACATAAGGTTGTGATTTGGGTTCAAAAAATCAACTTCACAAGTACAAAGTGGGTGAGGGACAGCTACCCAGCAAGTCTTAAGGGAGTTGAAGAAGATTTTTTTAAAAAGCTCTTGGGGTTTTTCATTGTCAGTATGATAATTGATCATTTAAAAATTGATTTAAAATTCATTTATTATTAGGCTACATTCTCAAATTAGACCACATTTGGAGTATCATGAACAATTCTAAATTCCACATACTAAGGAAGAATATTGAAAAACTGGAGAGCGTCCAGATACTTACAGTGGTTAAAGGCTTGAAATCATGTCATGTGGATGGATTATAGGACCTAAGAACATATTTCTACAAACCAGATTGTGTGTGTGTGTGTGTTGAGTTCTCAAGTATTTAGAGGGATGTCATGAGGAAGGGACTAGATTTGTTTTGTCAGGTCTCAGGGCAAAACTAGAAGCAATAAGCTTATTTTAACTTTGTGTTTAGAAGGATTTCCTAACAGTTAGAACTATTTGAACATGAAATTGATAGCCATGTGATGGAGTGGGTTCCCCCCTGCTGGTGGTTTTGAAGCAAAGATCGTTTAGTCACTTGACAAGCATGTGTTGGAATAGACTCTTCCTCAAGTGTTTTTGGGACTGGATGGCTTGGGAAGTCCCTGCCAATCCTGACAGTCTGGGTTTGCTCGATGCTCTCACCATGATGAATGTGGACCTTCCTTTTCTCTCACTATTAGCAGCTAGCTCTAGGATCCAGATTTTAAGTTTAAATGTCTAGCTTTAAAATTCTGTGCTCCTTATATCATTTTTTAAAAATAAGTTTTACTGATGCCTTTTGTTTTTACATTACAGTTAGTTATTTCTGGAAACATACCCTGAAATTGAATCTACATAATAAAATTAAAAAAAAACACACAGTTAGGCAAAAATACCTATTAAATCACTATCTGTCTGACAGGGCTGGAGACATTCTGCCCTAAGTAGCACCCCACCTTTCATCTGAAAGATAAAAGATAAAGAGTTTGCTTTCTCTACTCCAAAATCATTATTGGTTTTTTATCTGCTCAGAGATCTGTTCCTATTTGTGATTTTTATTATCCTAGTCATTGTATATATTATATTCTGGTTCCACTTATTTCATTTTGCATCTATTCATAAAATCTTTCATCATATAGAATACCCTTTGTAGTCATCATTTCCCACTGCACCATTCAATTATACACGTGCCACAATTTGTTCACCTATTCCACAATCAGCAATCACCTACTTTGTTGTTAATCCTTTGCAACCATAAAAAGTGATACTTTTATATATATATATATATATAATATATATAATTACATATTATATATAATAAGTGATATTAATATTTTGGTATGCATATGTTGGACCTGGTTTTCTCTGTTTTAACCTCAGTATATTTTATGCCCATTTGGGAGATCCATGCATGGGCCACTTTTTTTTGTATAGTTTAAAACTGAAATAAAAAAGTATTGAACCAAATTACATTATTTACCAACAATATTAGTAGTATACCTGCCTTTCTAAAGCCCCTCTAACATTTAATGTTTGTTACTAAACTTCTGGGAATGCAGTGAAATCTCAGAATGTTAATTTGCATTTCTCTTATTGGTGATTTAGAATGATCTTGAATGTCAGACTTTTATCAGTGACATTTGATGAAAAAATTATCTTACCTTTCTGTATGCATTGACTTTGCTCATGCAAACAATTTTTTATATTTTCTACTTTGTCTTTTATGATCAGTTCTATTCCTTGGTTTTTTTTTTTTGTTTGTTTGTTTGTTTTTTACCAATTCTTCCCCCAGCAATGGTTATGAATGGTTCCTCCTTTTTGTGGTAATCTTGATTTTTTTTATCATATAACTTATTAAAATAAAAATTAGACATCTTTTGTTTTTTACATCATCAAAATTTCTCCCAATATCCCATTCCTTTAGCTGCTAGGTGGTGCATTAGATAGAGTGCTGGACCTGGAATAAGGAAGGTCTGAATTCAAATATAGCCTTTAATACTCTGGGTAAATCACTTAAATTCTGCTTGCGTCATTTTCTTCACCTGTAAAATGGAGGTAATGATAACACCTACTTGACAGGATTGTTGTAAGGCTCAAATGAGAAAATATTTGTAAGATGCTTATCACAGTGCCTGGCACATAGTAGCTGCTTAATAAATGCATGTATCCTTCCTTTTCCTCTTCTTCAGAAAGGCATCCTTTATAATGAGTAATATTTTTAAAAGAAAAGATGAAAAAAGACAAATTGGGCAAAAAACAACACATCAAAAAAGCCTAAGAATATATGCAATATAACACACTCATGAATGTCCCTCCTCTGCAAACAAATGGGATTGGGGTAACTTCTCATATCACATTAGCATCATTCTTATTCTTTGCAATTTTTCGTCATTTATTTTGATATGTTTATAGTTGTTCTTTCCATTAAATTGTTCTCATTGTGTAAGTTGTTTTCTTGGTTTTTGTTTATTTAATTATACATTACCTCATGTAAATCTTCCCATGCTTTTGTATTCATAATATTCATTATTTCTTACAGCACAGTAATATTCTGTTATATTCATGTATGACATTTTGTGTAATAATTCCCCAGTGGATGGGCATGTATTTTGTTTCCAATTTTTTTGCATAAAAAGTGGTACTGTGAATATTTTGTTATATATGGGGACTTTCTTCTTATCATGACCTATGCCTAGTAGTTGAATCTTTAGGCTAAAGAGTATGGGTTTTTAAATCACTTTAATTGCATAACTTTTCCAAAATGGTTATGCTGATTCACAGCTCCACCAGCAATGCACAAATATTGCTATTTTCCCATTACCATTCTAGCATTTACTACTCCCAACTTTTATCATCTTTGCTAATTTGTAGGGTAAGAGATGAAACTTTGGGTTATTATATATGCACCAAGTAGTATAGCATCCAGATTCTTAGAAGAAAAATTAAGTAAGTTCCAGGAAGAAATAGACAACAAAACTATACTATTTGGGGGATCTCCAACTCCCTCTCTCACAACTAGATAAATCTAACCACAAAATAAATAAGAAAGAAGTTAAGGAGATGAATAAAATTTTAGTAAAGTTAGGTGAGATAGACCTCTGGGGGAAATTACATGGGGAAAGAAAGGAATAGTCTTTTTCTCAGTGGTATATGGCACCTACAGAAAAAAATTGACCATATATTAGGATGTAAAAATCCCAAAATCAAAGGCAGAAATAGTAAATGCATCCTTTTCAGATCATGAGGCAATTAAAAATTATATGTAATAAAGAGCCATGGAAAATAGACCAAAAATTAATTGGGAACTAAATAATCTCTTTAGATTACAAAAATAATTTTGTCCAAGAGAATGACATTATGAGTCAACATACAAAAATTTATGGATGCAGTTAAAGCAGTTCTTAGAGGAAATTGCATATCTCTAGATGCTTACATGAATAAAATAGAGAAAGAAGAGATCAACGAATTAAGCATACAACTAAAGCTAGGAAAAGAACAAATTAAAAACCCCCAATCCCAATTAAATACCAAGTTAGAAATTCTGAAAATCAAAGGAAAGACTAATAAAATAAAATAGAAAAGTATTGAACTAATAAATAAAACAGAGTTGGCTTTATGAAAAAACCAATAAAATAGATAATAAACCTTTTGTTAATTTGATTAGAAAAAGAAAAGAAGAAATTTCCAGTATAAAAAGTGAAAAGGGTAAAGTTAGTATCATTGAAGAAGAAATTAAAGCATTAATTTGGAGCTATTTTAACCATTTATTTGCCAATAAATCTGACAATATAATTGAAATGGATGAATATTTACAAAAAAAGAAAATTTAATGTTATTTTGAGATCTTTTTCTTTTACTATTAGTGATTTGAGATGTGTTAATAGTTTGTAATTTTTTGGAAGATTTTTTATATCCTTTGACTTCTTATTTATTGTGAAATGGCTTTTGAGTATATGTGTGCATGTGTGTGTTTAAAACATAAATATATATTTATAATACATGTTTGTTGTCTATGTATCTTAGATATCAAGGCTTTATCTGAGAAATCTGATGCAAAGATTTTTTTTCTTATTTAAGCTTCCCTTGTCCTAAGTGCATTGATTTTATTTGAATAGAAGCTTGTTGAGTATCCCAGAGTCACCTCAAATCCAGCATGTTTGAAACATTTAACTGGTACCCCATGCCCAGAAAGCTGAGCTTCTAAGGAAACAAGGGATTCTAATGAAATACAGTGGAAAAGCACTTTTTTAAAGCAGTAAGTGTATACAAAGCAGTAAGTGTATACCAAGCACTGGGGAGGAAAGGTGATGGCGTGTGTGTGTGTGTGTGTGTACGTGTGTGTGTGTGTACCATAACTTATTCAGCCATTCCCCAGCTGATGGGCGTGCACTCAGTTTCCAGTGCCTTGCCATTAGAAAAAGAGCTGCTACATTTTTGTACATGTCCCTTCTTTATTACGACTTCGGTGTACAGACCCAGTAGTGAGATTGCTGAATCAAAGGGTATGCACATTTTTTATTGTTGCATCATTTCACAGTTCCACCAACAATGTATCAGTGTCCGTTTTCCCACATCCCCTCCATCATTCCTCATTATCTTTTCCTGTCATCCTAGCCAATCTGAGAGGTGTGAAGTGGTACCTCAGAGTTGTCTTAATTTTCATTTCTTTAATCAATATTGATTTTAAATATTTTTTCACATGACCAGAAATGGTTTTAATTTCTTATCTGAAAACTGTCTGTTCATATCCTTTGATTTATCAATCAAGGAATGTGGCTTATCAATCCAGTTTTTCAGCAACTTTTTGCTTCCCTTCTAATCTTGGCTGCATTAGCTTTGTGCAAAAAAACAACAACAACAACAACAAAAAAACCTTTTAATTTAATGTAATCAAAACTAGAGCGATGCTTTCAAGATAGAAATAACAACATTTGGTCACTGAGTAGAGGTGTGGGATCAAACAGAATGGGGAGTCAAAGAAAATGGCAAAGTTGGGAAGCCTGGGACACTTGAGAGATGATTTAAAAAGGGGGAATTTAGGAAGGAAAGAGAGAATTCTGCTCCGGATATGTTGAGTGTTCTGTTTGAAATGTCCAAAGAGCAGGGGCTGATAAGTACTGGGACTCAGGGGCTGGGAGTCATCTGCATGGAAACAGTTCTTAGAGCCATGAGAGTTGGTGAGGTCACCCAATGAGAGCAGGTCCATGACAGGGGATTCCCTTCAGCTGGGGAAAGTGGGTGAGAAGGAGCTCTGGAGTCGATGCCCTATAAGAGGGCCAGGTGACATCACTGGGGAGAGTATACCTGTCACATCGTGGCAGAAACTAGGGAGTAAGTGTCAGAGGTTCCAGGATCAGCCCCAGGACTCCTGACTTCAGTTTCTGAATCTTTTTTTATAAAGTTTGTGTCTAGGTGGAATACTGGGAATTAACCTGTAGAACCAGACAGTCATCTAGAAGAAGAGTTTTGTTTTTTGTTTTTTCCTTTTTAAAAAACATGCTTGAGTTCGTATTCCTTTTGAGGTATGGTGCAGAAGCTTTTAATAAAGCAGAGTTCAATGGTGACTTAACCATTTTCTCTGTCTTCATAATATACATAAACTAGATTGCTAAAATTATTGTTTTTGCCTTAAGCTCCTGGCCTGCATTTCTGCATATTAAAAAAATACAGGTTCTTATAAAATAGATGCATATACACACACACACTACTTTTTCGTTAAGATTTTAAGATCTGGAAATGGTTGATGTTTAACTTTTCTGTTATTTCAAATAAGTTATTCAAGGAGCCAGTAAACAGTCACTGTTTTATGTGTCTTTTTGCTTGCATGGGCTTTCTTCCTAAGTGGATCACTTTGAAAATATGCTACAAAATGTGCATTACTCCAGCGACTGTCATTGAAGAGAACTCAGTCAGATCCACAGTTAGCTCTCAGATTTACAAAAACGAAGAACTTCAGAATGTGGTTGGAAGTGTTGTGTGCAGTAAATCATGTGCTTTTCATGCACTCTATCTCACAGATGCAGTTGGACATGAGATAGTCAGATTTTCACTCCCCACAAACAACAGTAATGGAAGACCAGTGGAGAGCCAGAAATGTTGTTCTTCAAGGATTCGTCAGGGGCCAAGACTTGCTTTGCTGCCTGTCTGATTTAAGTGGTTGTGGTCAGTCTGAGGAACCTGTGATATGATAAGATAGCATTCATAAGATCATGTGGTTTACAGGCACCCAATCTTAACGCAGCAGCCTCTGAGCACCCCAGGATGAGGGGGAAGGAGAGCAACAAGTCTTGCATGTTCAGAAGCTTATCTTGTGGTTCAGAGACTTCAAGTATATTTTCTTTCTGAATATTTTGTCTGTCAGGATTTAGATTCTTATTGCACACATTGAACTTGTAAAATTTATGCCTTTTGCCTGTGAAAAAACACTCCATTTTGGTCTTTAATTACTCTTTCAAACAATGAATGAGTAATTTTTTTTTTTAAATGCTTACTATGTGCAAAAAAAGCCCTGTGTTCAGAGTTTAGGATTACAAATAGAGAAGTAAGAGTCTTTGCTCTGGAAGAGTTACCAGTCTAATAGGAGACTTAGAACTTTGGGGGACAGCAACAAAGCAAATGGTCATGCCTCTTTTTTAGTATTTTTTCATTGCTAAAATTGTGCCAGAAATAATATGAATAAATAATTTTTAAAGCTTTTACCCCAAACATTTTCTGATTATAAAAATAATCATTTCTGATGGCTTGTATTTTTATCTGTATTCAAAATTTGATATCAGTAGATAGTCATGCTGGGATTGTTGGAGATAAATCAGATACCAGTGAACAACTTGAATATTTAATATTAATGAGAACCCTATTTGGAAAACATTGAATTTTGCCTTCCAATAAAGAGAATATTATAACTCCTTATTTTCTATCTGGCCACATACATATCATTTTGGGTTTTTTGTTTTGGTTCATCTTGAATTTTTGTTTTAAAAAATTGTCTAAAATTTTAGAATATCTTTAAAAAAAAACTTTCAAAAACAGGATAATTCTTATATAGCCAAATAGATAAGAGCAATCTTTCATAAACACGGAGAGATGGACCTGTTACCTGTTTTCTCGGTGAAAAAGGTTATATGTTGGCCTAGGAAATATGTAAAAAAGATTCATTCTCCTTCAGGAGCCTGAGAGTGAAACCATCCCTATGCTAGTGGTGGAACGCCTCTTAGAGTCGCACGCTTACACTCTGCAGCCCAGAGAAGTGAATGAGCCTCTTCCCATGTTATCATTGGAAAGATGCTGCTCCTCCAGTAGATGAGCGTGGGACACGGCCAGCATATGGTGCCCAAGCCAGACTGACTTGGGTGTGTGCCGCCGTCAGCTTCCAGTCCCTGCTCTGCCCTGCAGAGCTTGTGACCATGAGCGGATCTCTGGGTTCCAGGATCAGAAGAAACTTGCAGCATGAGATTCTGGGGTCTCTGCATCGCGCTTCATGTTTTGCCCCCTTCTTTCACACTGTTTGTCACTTGATCATCAGAGCAAGGATCATCAATAAAAGCAAATCTCACGAGTGCCCACTGTGCGCACAGCACTGCTCCAGGAAACAACAAGAAGGACGAGATGTTTCACTCACCCTCCGCCCTTCCCCTCTCAGGGAAAAGGAACGGACGAGCCTGGAAAAGCCCTTTTTTTTTTTTTTTTTTTTTTTTTTTTTTACATTTTACACGTACACTCATTTTTTACATACTTCCATATGAGTCATGGGCGAGAAAAATCAGAACAAAAGGGAGCTGCCATGAGAGAGAAGAACACAAAGGTGAAAGGAGCTGCCTCGACCCACACTCTGGACGCGGAGGATGTTTTCCAGAGTTTATTGGGATGGGCTTGGATCAGCACACTGCTGAGGAGAACCAAGCCTTTCAGAGGGCATCATGTGGTCTGGTACTGCTTTCCTGGTTCTGCTTGCTTCACTCAGCATCAGTTTCGGGCAGACCTTTCCAGGCTTTTCACATGTCAGCCTGCTCATCATTTTGTATGAAACAATGGCATTCCATTACTTTCAGATACTGTAACGTATTCAGCTGTTCCCCAGTTAATGGGCATCTGCTCATTTGGAAAAGCACTTATTAAGTATAGGGCTGTGATCTTGCACTACAGGCAACACAAATGGCCCTGCTCGGACTCCTGGGGAAGGAGGGATTTGGCCCCAGAATCCCAGGTCTGGCTCACCTCCAGCTGTTGTGGGTAGTGGGAAGTGATCAAGATCTAAGGGGGGCCGGGGCCCAGTGGGATTAGCCAAAGGGAGCCATGGCGAGGGAGGGAAGGGCTTGCCTATGCTTGGTCCTTCAGAACCTCCACAAAATTGGCAAGAGGGGACGAGGAAACTCATGTGATTGGATGGAGATAAAGGAATGGGGATGGGGTGGCGTCACCAGATTGGTACCCTAGAGATCTGTATGGTAAGTGAACCCTTGATATACTAGTCAGGACTCAGAGGGTCACTTAAACTGTTCTGCCTGAAAAAATTCCAGTTAGTGGCCAGAGGATAATCCTGATCTCTTTAAAGTGTAGTTTAGAATGAGCTAGACCTAGAGGTCACAAGCCCTGAATTCAAATCCTCCTCAGATGTTTTCTTGACTGTAAGCAAGTCACTTACCATGGTTTCTTTTTTCGTAAATAGGGAAAATAATAGCTACTTCACAGCATTTTGCAAACTATAGCACATTCTATATAAGTGTTAACTATGATAAGATGACACAAACAGTTTACTTTTTAAATGTGATTGATTTTATGATAATCCACTTGCAAATAAAGTCAGTCATTATGATGTGCAACATTTTATTCACTTAAATTAAAATATAAAAATATTATTTTAAAGTTCATACAAGCTGTGATGCTGATACTTAGTAGATACTTAGTTGTCAGTGTTCATTGCTAGCAGGCAAAGGCTTTGCACTGGTTAATGAATGCCACTGAATTTTTCCAAATTTTTTCAACTAAAACAAAGTCAAATCAAATGAAATCTTTGTAGCCTTTGATGTTATTTTTAAAAGTTCTGAGCAAAAGAAATATGAAGTGATTTATTTCCTGTAATTGGTCATAAATTTACATAGAACTACTCCATGCCTTCTGAAAAATGAAGGTTTCAGTTGCTTTTATGTGTTAACTAGCAGGAAGAAGATCCATGATCATAAAATTTCATTTTTCCATATCATTTTAGTTGTATGCTTCAGGAGGGGAGTTTCAAAATCCCCTTTTTTTAGTTCTCTCCCTTTATTATTTTAAAGATGCTAAGTAGCTTCAGACCCCAATTCTTTAGGGGCTTTGGGAGTTGATGGACTTTTCTACTACTGAAAACCTGGATTTTTAAAAATGGACCTGTATGTGTATTTTATTTATAACTCATAAATTCTTTATGAAGAAGGTCAGTTTGTATTTCTCAAATATGCTTTATCAGGCTTTCTGGTGGCTAACCAGGTTGAAATATGAAAACATTTCTTGGTGCAGACATTTTAAAAATTATTGCTTCAATCATACTTTTGCCACAATTTTAATTAGACTACATAGATGTAGCTTTTGTCTGTAAAGAGTGTAATGTTCAAAAAGTCATGACCTCCCATTGATCGCTTTTATTGGTTTCCTGTTCTGATTCACTGGAAACCTTTTGGTCTGAATGCTTACTGCTGGTTTTAATCTGTCACGTTTACAATACAGTTTTTGGAGAAGCTGATAATAGAGGACAAATTTAGCATTTCATTTCCTACTCATATTTCAGTTTTTGAGAACTGAGAAGTCTAAAATGGGGGGGGGAGTTTTTTTTTCTTAAGAACCCAACATCAATTACTGACCAGAATATGGGGGTTTTTGGAGAGACACCCATGAAGTCTTAAAAATTTAGAATTGCAATAAAATTATTTACAATTATTATTAAACAATAAAATAAGCCAATGAGTAGTATGTTTCCTGTTTTGAATATTGTCCAGGAATTTATAGGAACATTAGAAGTGTGTCTCTTGAATTTAAAAAGCTACAACATGGGGTTTTGCAGGGATTGAGAATATGTAAAACCCAAATGTACTGATGTGTGCATTATAATCTCATATGAGTCAACCTTGGAAATTTACTGCAACTGTTCACTTAGTATCACATGACGCAATTCTATGGTTTGAGCCCTGTCTGGTGGTGATCAAAGTTCATTTGGTTAGGGGTTTTTTTTCCTCTATGAAGATGACTTTTTTTCCACTTTGTTGTGGAGTGATTGCCTTTCAAAATATCCAATTTAGACCTTCCTCTCATTCTTTTGAATCTAAAGAATTGATGTTCTTCATCACAGTTCTGTTACCCTTAGTTCAGTTTGGTGAAGGAAAATGCTGAGGGTTGATTACACATTACTATGGTTTTACTGCTTCATCTTTGTAATTAAGTTTAAAATCATCTCTGATCTCTTGAAATTCAAAGTTGCCATTACAGTACATGTAATGTACTAAAGGGAAGTAGACAGCTAACTGAAACCACTGGGTGGCCCCCGGATTGAGAGGAAAAAAATGCTCTCTCCCAGAAAGCAGTCTCTCAGCACAGATTTTGATCAGGAACTTGTATTGAGAAGCCACAAATAAAAATAAAAATAACATTTCCATGTTACTGTGGGGTGATCTTCTAAAAAGCAAGTCTCATCTTTTCTTGTATCTTAAATCAGAACTGCATTGCTCAAATAAGAAACTATACTAAAGAAAAAAAAAAGCTTCTTATGAGTTCTAGATCTGTGATTTATTGATTTCTACCTGCATAAATGGCAAGTGTTTCTGCATCTTGGCAGCCAAGTCAGCAAATATTGACTTACTGAGGAAAGTCATCTTTGGTTGTAGTTCCCAAACTCTGTAGACAGAGTTGAATCAGGTTTTCATAAAATAACTTTGCTTCAAACAGTTACTGCTATCTGATGTCCACTTCAGTTTCTAATTAGCCATTTTATAGTCTGAATTGTTTTATATAGTATTGACTGTCTTAAGTTACACCCATCCAGATTATGAGGAAGGCAGCTTCCTGGTTCTTAATATTTAGTGCTTTATTCTTTTCAGCTCTGTACTTATATTTTCATTAACAGTTTTCCTTTCTAAAGTATGTGTTTTTGTGCTAGCTTCTGAAGTAGTTCGTGTTGCTTGAAACCAGTCAGGAACTTCTCAGTTCTAGTCTCCATGATATTTGAGTTGGTACAAAATTGATGAGAAATTGCTGCCAGAGTGACTTCCCTATTCAAACAAAACCTCTCAATAGTTTGACTTTCTTACTCTGTCTTTCTCTCATGCTTAACCTAATGAGGCAGTCTGCATCAGGTAAGAAATATTATTTAGTTCTATATTAACAGTATGCCTTCTGGGTACATATTGATGTACTCTGCATCAAACTGCATGCTTCTTACTTCAGAGTTTGTAGAGTGATAAGTAAATTAATGAAATCAGCACTGCAGTGTTTTTCTTTTCAAGCATTGCATCACCTTTTGCCAAGAATAAATAACTGCACATACAAAAATTATGTTAGTTGACTAAGTGGTGATTTCAGATGCCAAATTTGTAATACTTACACAGAAGGCATAATTTGTGTTCTGTGCCAATTATTTGTTTAATAATAAATTGATTTTAAAATTAGCTCTTAGTAAACATATGGAAATTGAAAAGAAGCCTTTGCAGCCGTGCTTTCTAACCTATTGACTACAAAGGGAATTTTGTTTGTTTTATTGAAGTTAGATTTGGAGGTGACCTGTGTGGTTTTTCGTTGAGGGCACTCCCCACCGTTCTTGGAGAGCTCAGCTGCACAGCTTCTCGGAGCCAAGTCATTACAATATCGTGAAAAATCAGTACCTTGGGCAAAAAAAATGCAATTTCTTTTGCTTAAAATAACTTGTTGCCATTTTGGTTGAATTATCTTACTTTAATGAAAACTGCTAAGTAACGGAATCAATTTTGAAGCAGTTTTGAAACCCTGTTTATTTCAGGGTCTTTTATTGTTGACCACTTTTAGGGAATATTAACATTCCCACACATATGGAGGCAACTATTGACTTCTTTCCTTTAACCAGAAATGGCCAGTTATTTGGAAACCATGTGTCTGTCACTTAAGGTATTAAAATGAGGAGATTTAAGGATTTGGCATAATTAGAATCCTCTAGAAGCATGCTGTTCCATCGTCACATAAGGTTTCTTGCTACGGTTATTAGTTGTTACAATAAATCTCATATTAACCAGTTAATATTTACTTCCAGGATGTTTCATTTTATCACCAATTCTAGTGGCCAAAGAAAGTGGTTTATTTAGTCTCGCAGGCTTGCCCTGGCACTTGTCCCAGAGAAAATGCCTGGCTGGGTCCAGATGTCGCCATCTTTATGTAAGAGTCACTAATGGACTCGGTTTCAGTGGTGACATTGTATTCTATCCGGAAGTCTCATGGTACGGATGATCAAGACAATATACGAAGCAAAGATGCCGGCTTTTAAAGAAAACGATTTCTTGTCAAGTCTACCCCTTGCAACAGTGTTTGTAGCAAAAGGACCTGAGAACACGGGCAGAGCCGGACTCTGTGTCACATGTGCTCACTCCTGAGCCGCAGTCCCCGAAGGCTCTGTGGCGTCTCCCGTTAGAAAGCAGCCTGGGGCCTCCCACTGCAGGGCACTGCACCAGTGTGGCCTCGGCAGCAGGGGCCCTGTCAAATGACACCGTTGGGCTTTGTCTTTAAACAGGCTTTTGGCCCAGACCTGTGACCTCATCAGTGTCTCAGAACTCCTCTCAGTAAGGCAGATCAGCAGTGCTGTCCTGGTTTGGTCTGGGCCTGGGACCCTGAGAGGCTGCGGGGGCTCAGGGTCACTGAGTGCCAGTTGGCACTGACCAGAGGCCTGGCAGGAAACTCCATCTTAGCTAGTTCACAGTGTTCCCGGTTCCCCAAAAATGCTTTTTCCCCTGTTGATTCAAAGTACAAAACCAAATAGAAAGTTTTGCTTGAGTCAAGATCCTTAATTGAGGGTGGGAAGAAAGGCTCGTTTTGAGGAAAGGAAAAAAGATGTGGAACAGAGAAAAAGCCTTAAGGCTTATAATACCAGGTTGCTCCAAGATGACCACAAACTAACAAGAAAGAAGAATGGCTCAGGCCATAAATGGTTCCATCGTGCACAGAGCACTGGGCCTGGAATCTGGAAGACCCGAGTTCAAATTCAGCTTCAGTCATTTAATAGCTGTGTGACCTAAACAAGTTATTGTGGCTTAGACAAGTCACTTAAATCCATTTGCCTCAGTTTCCTCATCTGTAAGAGTGGATATGATGCTTGTTATTATCCCATCCACCAGGGTTGTAAAAATTAAATGAGATAATATTCTTTTTTTCCCTTCATAACATTTATTTCAGTGGCAAAAAATTAATTTCAAAGCACTTATTTCTTACCATTCTTTTCTTTTTAAATTTTGAGTTCTCTCCCTCCTATACTTTCTCATACTTGTTGAGAAGGTAAGTAAGAGAGAATATCCTTAAAACATATAGCACACAGCCTGGTACCTAGCAGAAAGTATAGAAATTCTTGCTAGTATTATCATCATTAGTCTTTCTCCAAAAAGAGATCTTAAAGAGATCTCTCTGTGGGTGACATTTAGTAATTTATTTGTTTTTTAATTGGATCTATTATCCACTAAGGTACTGTATATACGGATGCCAACCTTGACTTTTTAGCAGACACCCTCTTACATATTCTTCATTAGGCAGGATGGATGATAGCCATCCCTCTTTCTTATCCTTCCCTGATCAATTCCAGGCATTTTCTTGAATTGTCCATTATACCACAAGTAAATCGTGTCACCTTCCCACATTCTTGACATGTCACAGTATCTTGAATTTTCTTGCTTCCCTCTGATGATTTTTTACCTGTAGGGGTAATAAAATTCTCCACTAGAAAGTGCTGTAGCTGGGAGGCTGGAAAGTATGGCTCAACAGTGATAGTGGAATCTTTGAATTGAAAATGAATCATCCCTGGGAAATTTTCAAGTGAAAAAAATACAGAGAAAAAAGAGAACACCCAGAAAAAAAAGCTTTGTCTATATGGCCACCTTGTAAAGGAAACTGTGAAGGAGCAATTAGGCACAAGGAGAGCTGACACATTTTCAACAATATTAGGTGCTTCATAGAGCTCAGGAAAGTTCAGAGAGGAGATTTGACCCTTAACAGAGAGCACTGGTAATTGAAGGGAGCAGTTTAAGTTAAGTTGTTAAAATTGGAATCCAGTTGCTAGGGGTTAAGAGAATGAGAAGAGTGGAGTTAGCAGGTATAGACAGCTTTTTTTCTGGAATCTAGACTGAAAAGGGGACGAGAGATGTAGGGCAATAACCTAAAATGATGAGGTCTAATGAGAATTTTTTCTGGGTGAGGAAGAAGGGCATATGTGAAAGTGTAGATAGGGAAAACGCATGTAGATCTGGAGAAATTAAATTTTATAAAGAGAAGCAAGCAAGCTGCTGATTGGTCTTAAGAGGGGAAAAGGGCCGCCTCTTCCTCAGAGAGTAAAGCAAAAGAGAATTGGAAACAATGTAGAGTAAGGGGAGTCATGACAGGGGAAAGCTTGAGTCAAGATCCTTAATTAAAGAAGGTGAGAAGGAAGGCCATTTTTGAGGAAAGGAAAAGAGATGTGGAACAGCCAATTTAGAATAGAGCCTATTTAGGAGCAGTAAAAGAATTGTTTTGCCAAATGGAGGATCCATTTGAGATTAGATAGCACAGATTTATTTGTAGTGAATCCAGTCTACACAGTTATGTGACTTTCTCCAGATCCAAAATTATCCCATTTTCTACCTCAGTTCTATGATAAACTCCAGAACTCTCCATTTGTTCCCTTAAAGTGTTCTGAGGGAAAATGGCCTCTCTAGTTCTATATTTTGTTTTGTGGGGGTTTTTTTTAATTTTTTTTACAAATTGGATAATAACACCCCCCTTTTTTTTTACTCTTATAGATCTGCCTGGTAACAATCCTTTATAGCATTTTTGTTATAAACATTCTATTTCTGTAATTGTATTTTTTAGGTACTTATGTACCTAATGGTCCTGCTTTTTAAAATCTGTGATTGAGTAGAAACTTTTGATGTATATGTGGAATTTTATTTATCACAACTATTTATTGTGAAAGTAAATCATTGGTGGTACTGATTTTGAAGTTATCTCCAAATGGACTCTAAAATAAACTAGTATCTAAGCACATGTTCATGTAGAAGTAGTCCAGTTTATAAACTTAGAAATAAATGAATGATAGTTCCAGAGATAACTTATAAGTTGATTGGAACTAGAGCACATTTTCCAACAAAAATAATGTTCTAAATATTGATTAATATAAATTCTAATCTATAATATAGGTTAAAAAAGATTTACATTGAACAAAATAGGAAAATTAAATTATAAAATAACTTATTAATCTTGGACAGATTAAGAAAAAGCAGGTGAGGAAGATGAGGTAGCTAATAATTAAAATTTAGTATCTTGAAGCTTTGTAAAGACTGATGGTCTTTATAGTAAAATTTACTTCATTTTCCCTGGTAAAATCTGTTACTAGCACTAGATTTATACTTGTGGTTGGATGGGGGGTTTTTTGATTCACAAGTTAAATTAAAAGGGGCAGGTTTTTCTGAGGGAACTGATTAAAATAGAAGAGGAAAGAGAAAAGGGTTGGAAGAAATGGTACCTAAAAAAGGGGGCAGGGGAAGGAGGGTTGCACATGAGGAAGATTGCCTACACCAGAATTAACTGAGCTGTGAACAGAAAGAAATAGGAAATAGTGAGGACATTTCCTTGGAAGAAAAGAGGAGAGGATATGGATGGTTTTCTGTGGGTACCAAGACTGTAGCCAGGTAGATCTGCACAGGTAGATGTTGCTAGTTCAGTTCCCTTTTTGGGTGAAATAAGCCAAACTGCCATTAATCTAAGGCCACAAAATGAGTTTTCTTATACAGTAGTTCTGAATGACCTAACTCGATGGAGGGCAGGAGTGATAGGGTTTAATAGCATCCATAAGTAATCTAGAAACCTATTCTAAGCTCCTAGTTGAGACTTCACTCATCTCCAAATCTTTAAAGGACATGCCAACTAGGAAAAAATTTTGAGGTTCTTTTTTTTCTTTGGGTCATCCATTCTTATGAAAGGTTATCTGGAGAAGAGAAATGCCCTAAGGTGAGAAGGAGGAAAGAGATACATCAATAACAGAGAAGAAAACAATAATTTTTTAAAAAGAGGTTAAAAGCTTCAGAAAAATTGAGAATTGTTTTTTTTTTTTTTTTAACTACATTTTTAATTCTTTGGTTCCTAAAGTAAACTCTCCCAAAACCCCTGAGCTTGAAACCGTAATTTGGCCAGCTCTGACAGGTCAGGTAGATTGTAGCTATGGATACTTCCCTTTTAGAGAATTTCATTGAAGACTCATATTAATAATCAAATTCGATTCTTGTCCAATTTGGAGCTTTTTAAAAAAATCATTACTAAAACTTTGAAAGACATTATAATGTCTTGAATTTAAAACATTCAAGAAGAATATTGGGTAGTTTGGGTATAGAGACATAAAGTAAAATCTGAAGCATACTTTTTTTTTGTGAATAGTATTTTGTTTTTCCCAATTATATATAAATGTAGTTTTCAACATTCATTTTTATAAGATTTCAAATTCCAAATTTTTCACCCTCCTTTTCCCTCTCCCCATGCCAAGATAGCAAGCTATCTGATAAGAGTTTTTTACATGTGCAATCTAGAACTCATTTCCACATTAGTTGTGTTTTGAAAGAAGAAACAGAATCAAAAGGAAAAACCACACACAAAAAATGTGAAAACAATATGCTTTGATCTTCAGTAAGACTCCGTAGTTCTTTCTCTGGAGGTAGATAACTTTTTCCATCATGAGTCTTTTGGAATTGTCTTAGATCATTGTATTGCTGAAAAGAGTTCTAAATCTATTGTAGTTGACCATCGCACAATATTGCTATAAAGGCATACAGTGTTCTCCTGGTTCTGCTCACTTCATTCAGCATCGGTTTTTCTGAAATCTAAAGTCTCATCATTTCTTACAACACAGTATTCCCTTACATTCATATTTCACAACTTGTTCAGCCATTAAAGCATATTTTAAAAGTCATTTCTGTATAAACTGAATCTGTGCTGTCGTTGAAATTAAGTGGAGCTTTTAATTGTTTTATTCCCCTAAATTGATACTATCTCATGGACATATAATAATATTTGGCATAATTTTAATTTGTAAAAGATTGAAGTTTAAATCTTTTGTTCTTGCCACTAAAAACAAAAACTATTTATTCTTCTTCTGGTACAAGTAGACAATATAGCTGTTGTACAAAGGCTTGATTACCCCTCATTTCAGCCTCTTAGTCTGTCAAAAGAAATCCTTAGCCTGTGATTCATGGCAGCTAAAGGCAAAGATGATTGATCCCAACCCCCAGAGTGACAGTGCTGAAGGAGACTCCCCCCTTCCAAACAATCAGGAAATTGCGCTTCTTCTGCTGTGCCTTCCTTCCTAACAGCCAGGAAGAGAGAAGAGTGAAGAAACTGTTATTTCTTCAAAAAATAAAGACTGGAAAAAAGAAGAGGAGGAGAGAGATTGCACTAAATTTAAGACCGGGAACAGTAAATCATTGTGGGGTTGCAATATTATGATACTGCATTGCCTCAGAATCGGGCAGTTGTGATGAGGTAGTATTGCAAGGGAGGATGTCTTTAGTGATTAGTCCCCTCAGGTCTCATCTATTTCATCCAAGTGGGCAGGTAAAATTCACCAGAGCCTTAACATTTCTTGGATTTCTTGCCAAAAGTCTAATTTTTTTTTTTTAAATAATTGAGACATTACTGTAACAAAGCCAGGTATCAATTGTAGGAAGGCCCTTCTTTCTTTCTCTCCCTACCCTGATTAAGAGCTAGGTGAGAAGAGGTAGCAGAGAGAAGCCTGCTAGCACTCCCAGGGAATTGGGGGGTGGATTTTACAAGGTGCTGTTTCAGTGTCTGGCATCCAAGTTTTATTCTTGATTTCTCTCTTTTTTTTTAACAGCATAATAGTATTTGTGATATCAATACAGTCTAAGCATTTCTATATTATTTTTCTTTAAAATTTGAAAAGAATGCATATTTGCTTCCTGAGAATTGAAGTTGTTGATATTTCCACATGGAAAATACTCTTTGGTTTCTGAATATTGTTTTCTGGTCCTTCTGCTCTTGTGTTTTGTGTTTTTTTTGTTTGTTTGTTTTTTTTCATAGAAACAGCTCAGAGTGTTGGAGTAAATAAAGCTAGTGGTAGAATAACCACAGGAAGTTTAAAACCATTTTAGAAGACAAGGAACTGTATCATGTTGCACATATTGGTGTTTGCCTTATCAAAATGTATTATAAGGACTTGTTAAGTTTTAATGATGTGTTACCTTTGAAGGTACAGGAAACTCAGGCACATCTGAAGATGTTTACAACTTTAAAGTAAGGGACAAATAGTCCCTGATTACTTGTTGCAACATGTATTTTTAAATTATTATTATTTATATTTAATGTAGTATTTAATATTTTATATTATAATATTTAATTCTATTTAAGTAGAATTAAAATATAATATTTTAATAAATAAACATATTTATACTTAATGTATTATTTTAATAATAATAGCTTTAGGGGCAGGTTGGTGGTACAGTGGATAGAGCACCAGCCCTGAAGTTAGGAAAACCTGAGTTCAAATCTGGTCTGACACTTAACACTTCCTGGCTGTGTGACCCTGGGCAAATCACTTAACCCCAGCTGCCTCTGCAAAAATAAATAAATAAATAATAGCTTTATATTTTTCAAAATACATGCAAAGAGAGTCTTCAGTATTCACCTTTGCAAAAATCGTATGTTCCAAAAATTTTTCCCTCCCTTAGACAGCAAGTAATCCAATATAGGTTAAACATGCAATTCTTCTAAACACACTTCCACATTTAGCATGCTGCACAAGAAAAATCAACTCAAAAGGGGGGAGAGCGAGAGAGGAAAAAAACCAAACACAACAACAACAAAGGTGAAAATACTATGTTGTGGTCTGTGTTCAGTCTCCATAGTTTCTCTCTGGGTGTGGATGGCTCTCTCCATCATAAACCTATTGAAATTTGCAACATGTATTTTGTTGAAATTTGTTTTGTTTTGTTTTTGCTAAATATGCTGATTTTGGGTGTTCCTTTTTTTTTTTTTTTTAACAGCTCAGGTGCCTAAAAGGCAAGAGGGGCTTCTCAGACCAACCCACTTTTGATGGGATCCACATTGTCAACCATTTAATAGGAGATGATGAATCATTCCATTCTTCTGATGAAGATTTTATAGCTAATTCCATTCGGGAGGGTGGAGTCCATTTTCCTCTGCACAGAAGATCTGGCCTAATGACTTTGGACCCTGCTGCAGAAGGCAGTAGTGAGAGTGAACCAGAGGATGGGGTTTTGGAGCCGAGAGAGAGCAAGAAGGGGATTCCTAAAGAAAAGAGACAGAAAAGAAGAGAAAGTTACTCCACTACTGTCTGATCATCACTGTGACATCAGGCCATGGACTTTGATTTGGGGACCGTTGTCGAGGGACTAAGTAATCCCAGAAAAAGTGATTTCAGACCTCGGGGGCTCACCTTGCCCAGGACGCACATATATATTTTACAGCCTTTTTACCTTTGCCAAATCCCCACCAGAATACCATTGCCATAGACTAGGCTTAGAGTATGGTTAATGGGTAAAATACAGTTCTAACAGTATTACTGGATCTTTTTCATGAATGTTTCTTGTTTTAGAAAATGCAAATAGAACACAGACCACATGGAAACCATTTTGAAGTTCATAAATATGTAAAATATAATTACTTTTCTTTGAAAGAAACTGCTCGTGTGCAATAGTTTATGCTCAGTGAACAAATTGTGTTTTTATGTTTATGAATTTGAATTGAAGATGGCTGTTCAGCAAAGCATTGATCAGGACACATTTCTGATTTACCTTATGTTTGTTTTTTATTATTAAAAATTACTGTATTATTGGCAGCCCACTGAAGGCTTCCAACCACACCTATTTTTCTGTACAATTTTATAAACACAAATGATTGGTTATGCTATTTGTCCTGAGGGTTTCAGATTTTTTTTTTCATTTAAGTTGTATGTGCATATGATGCTTTCAGTGTGTTACTGGTCAAATAGTTTGTTAACTACATTATATTGTTTATTTGTACATATTTATAAATCTGTACCAATCTGAAGATGTACATTACACGTTACACATTTTATACGGGGAATGTAAATGTTTGCAATATGGCTGCTTTGGGCATTCTAACAGGAATTCTGTATATAGAGAGTTGAACTGAGTTTGAAAAATACAAGGTAAACACTAATATTTTAATAGCTTTAGTATTTGACTTAGCATTTGACAGTAGCAAATTCAAGACTTAACTAATGCTTGTTCAAAAACACTATTGATGGAAATCTTTTAACTACATGTAACTAATAAATTTTTCATGATTTAATGAAGTTGTGGCATATGTTATTTAGTCCATGCTAATATTCCATCTTATGTAAAATAATAATCCAAAATACATTATTGTTATACCCCCTAAAAAAATCCAGAATCATCCTTACTGAGTTTCTTTTCTGTTCCCCAGTGGAAATAATAAGGATACTGGATGGAGTTCTCCCCATGTTCTAAACCCTTTTAACACTTAAATTTTCCTCTGCTGGATTGTTTATACCTTGCAGCGAAAGTTTGTGAAATAGGAACAGTAACCACACTACAGTCACTCTAGAACTGTGGCTCTTAACTTTAGTCCACCTCCCCATCTGTGTACAGGCTTCCAGTTTCTAAGAACTTGAGATGGAAAACAAAATTACATCTTTATTTTCTCTAACCTTTCTTTTTTAAAATCCTCAGTTTTTTATTCTATTAGTTTTAGAACATTATTATGAGAAGGGGTCCATCCAGGGGCTTCACCAGACTGCCACAAATGGTTAAGAACCGCTTTTTAGAGTAACCGTAAGGGTCAGTCACCCCAATCCACCACACCTGATCCATGACTTATATTCGACTTAGAATACAAAATTGGATATCTTCCTCCAATATTTAAAAGAAAGGTTTTACAGTCAAAGGCAATATTGCCTAATGGTTAGAAAGTTGGTTCAAATTCTGACACTGAACACATTATTGGCAGTCATGTGGACCTTGCATAGAACGATCTCTTAGTGCTCTAGGCAAGTTCCTAAAATTATATGTTAAAGAACATGCTTACCCACATTGGTAGAGATTTTCCTCCCCCAATAACTTCCTAATGACAGGTCCTATGTGTTCAGAGCCAAGTTTAGATCTAAATGGAAAATACACTACTGTAAATCTTATAAATATATTAAAATTTGTTAAAATTGAGATAGAAAGGTCTTCCTCCTACCATATGAGCAAGTGTATGTTTGGAGAAGTAAAAAAATAATTAAATTTCTTTTCTATCATAATTTTAAAAGATCTATGAAGGCAACTTACTTCAATGAGAATGTCATTGATTAGCTTAAAATCTAGAGACCATAGAATCCTTATTTTAATTCCATATTCTAAAAACATTTTTTTTGTGATAGTCTCCGTTGGCAGTTTGCTGAAGCCTCTTGTTCTTTTCTCAAAATATGTTTAAAAGCATAAAATTAAATGCTCAAGATTACAAAGGAAACCAGTTATGTTATACTAGATATAATTTTTTTTTCAATCCAAGTTCATAGACCTATCCCCAGAAATTTCTTCATAGACCTCAGGTTAAAAAGTCCTGCCCTACAAAGTTTTCCATAAAGGATGATCCAGGTATTGTAACTAGGTAGTAAGGTTATCTATCTATCTAGTTTATTGAGAATGATTGCTGTAAGTTTTAATCTGGTGAGACCTAGCACTTGAACTTTTGAAAGATAAGGAGCAAGGAACTTTTAAGTTTGGACTTCTTTTTAAATCTCCTGCTACTTCCTAGTTCTGCCAGACTTCAAAATCCTTGCCCGTGAAATGTACTATAGGAGTTACCAAATTGATCATGCCTTTCAACCCAGCAAATAAAGCCATCTGGGGTTTATCTTCAAAATATGCCAAAAAAAAGGTATATTTTTTTAATCAAACCTGCTGAGTTGGAGACAATATATGTGTTTATTTGAATAAACACATATATACATATAGTATCCAATAATTGGAAGATGTTTCAATGAATTATAGCATGAGCAAGTATTATGCCATTAAAAAAAAAGATAATTGTATCACAAATATATAGAAAATGACCCCCAGGAAAGGATGCAGAATAATATTAACAACTAGAATGAATACTTGCTGGAACAACTACATAGAAAGGGACCATAGAGGAAGTTTAGAAGACCTAAGGAGCAAAATCATTTATTATTAACTATAAATTCACCAGGTTCTACTCTGACATACTTATTATTTAGCTTAAGATTTTGCCTTTCATATATTTGAGGATTTTGTTGATATTATTAAGTTTACACTTTTAATCTTTTTTAAACCTTTGTTGAAAAGTTTTTGGGGTTTTTTTCCTAGCAACTCCTTGTAAATCATTATTGGTTAGATATGATGGCAGAAATGTCCATAGAAGAGATCCAAATTGAATTTGTATTCCTAAAGTGGGTAACAATGACCAATTGGGGCTATAGTGAGTACTCTGGTTTTTTCTGATGTTGCCTTTCATGAAGAAAGTGCATGTTAAATAAAGATATGGATACATAAATAGTTAAGTATTCATTAGTTGGCATAATCTAATTACCTATCTGTGGTATTTAGATGTCAACAGTTTACATCAAGCACTTTCATTTCCAGAAAGATTATCCAGTCAATATTCTGAACCTCCTGCCAATAACAGAACTTACAAATATGTTACATGAGAGCTTATAAAGCACTTTATGTGCCTTGCCTCACTTGGTCTTGCCCAGCCCCTCAAAAGAGATTGACCAAATAATCCACCCAGGAAAAGCCATATAATTACAGAAAAATCTCTATTCTGGGGAAAATGACATGCAATTGAATTAGTCTATCAATGCACATCTCTTGGATAGGATAAACAGAGGAGAAAAATGGAATGGATACATGGGGGAAATTACAGTGGTTTTTTTTTTTGTTGTTTCTTTTAATGATTTCAAGTTATTTTCTGTCATCAAAACTTTTTTTTTTTAAACAGCATTTTTTGTTTGCAAAGCAATAAGAGTTAAGTGACGTGCTAATCACACAGGTAGTGTCTGGTGTCTGAGACTGGATTTGAACTCAGGTCCTCCTGACTCCAGGGCTGGTGCTTTATCCACTGCATGTCTAGCTGCCTCAAACACCTAGTTTCACTTGCTGTAAATCATTGAATATCACGAACTATGGAGATTTAGCCTTGCAGGTGACCCAAAGGACCATGGAAAGATGCATGGTGGGCAAGCGGACTCCAACATATTACTAATGAAGACTTACATTAAAGAAGTGATGTGCAAAAGAGAGACAAAGGAAAGTGAAGGATGACAAAGGAACCATTGCTAGGTTACAGAGACAAGAAGCAGCCCCTGCCCTCAGGGAGCTTCTACCCAGTTCAGGGTTAAGCACACATATAAGTAAGTAGATAGCATGGTGGAGGAGGGAGGCTAGTAGCCAAGAGAATCAGGAAAGGGCTTCATGCAGGGGATGACCCTTCCCTGGGGTTACCTGTCTGGGGTTCTCTGAGGCACAGGTGAGGAGGGGGTTGTGGGAGAGCATTGCTGTATAAACCAGAACAGCTAGGTGGTAATTCAGGACTGGAACAGGATGTCAAAGAATCCAGAGGACCAAGCAAAGGAGCCTTCTCTGCTCCTAGAACAGCAGCTGGGTGCATCATAGACCCGCTTTGAGCACTCCGGTGAAGTCACCTGAGAAGACTCCACAGAAGGATGCTTTGAAAGAATTGCAGACTCCATTGCCAAGTGAGGGAGGAACCCGGAGCTTTCCCAAATTCCCTTCCAAACAACCAGAAAACGCCTCAGAGCCAATCTAGGAGCAGGGAAGCAGCTTACCAGCCAGGCAAGAAAGAACTGACCACTGGGAAGGGAAGGAAGTGGGGTCAGGAGGAAGGCTCCAACCCTGGGGCAATCCACCAGTGAAACCCCGCCCTCCCAACCCCAGGTCTTGACCCCAAGGTTGACCTATAGTGAAGCTCCACCCCAGGGCAGACCAGATTAGAGACCCTGTTTCCATAGCAACCCAGCAGGAAAGTCCCACCCTGGAACAGACCAGCAATAAGATCATTTACCAAGGAAAATCAACTTCCTGAAAAATAGAATTGGCCAAATGGAAAAAGAAGCAGTAAAGCCCACTGAAGAAAATAATTCCTTAAAAATTAGAATTGAACAAGTCTAAGTTAATGACTATGAGATATCAAGATACAATAAAATAAAAAAGGAAGAAGTGAAATTTCTCACCAGAAAAACAACTGACCTAGAATATATCCAGGAGAGAGAGTATAAGAATTATTGGGTTAACTAGATCTTACAAAAAAAAAAAAAAAAGAAGAAGAAGAAGAAGAAGAATTATCAGAGAAAATTGTCCTGATATATTAGAACCAGAGGGCAGAATAGAAATTGAAAGGAACTCAAAATAAAAACTCCCAGGAAAATTATAGCCAAATTCCAGAGCTCACAAATCAAGGAGAAAGTATTGCAAGCAAGTCAAAAAGAAAATTCAAATAATATGTTTAAAATGATTGTACATGTTTAACCTATATCAGATTGCTGTCTTGGGGAGGGGGGAGGTAAGTAAGGGAGGAAGAAAAAATTTGGAATACAAAATCTTACAAAAATGAATGTTGAAAACTGTATTTGGAAAAATAAAATATTTTGGGAGGGAAGGGGAGGAAAGAAAATTCAAATATCAAAGAACTACAGTCAGGATTACACAGGATTTGACAGCTTCCACATTAAAGAATCAGGGGATAGCTGGGTGGCAGCTAGGGGGCGCAGTGGATAGAGCACAGCCCTGAAGTCAGGAGGGCCTGAGTTCAAATTTGATCTCAGACACTTAACACTTCCTACCTGTGTGATTGTGTGATCCCCTGCAAGTTACTTAACCCCAATTGCCTCAGAAAAAAAAGAAAGAGGAAGAACCAATGGGCTTAGAGCATAATATACCTGAGGCAAAAAAGTTAGTATTACTACCAACAATCACCTACCCAGAAAAATTGAATATAATTTTCCGGAGTGGGGAGGGGGAGGAAATGGTCATTTAATGAAATAAAGGACTTTCAAGCATTTCTAATTTAAAGACCAGAGCAGAATAAAAAAAAAAAATGACTTTCAAAGAAAAAGGTAAAAAATAAGAAAGAAAAAACACAGGTTCAATAAGATTAAACTTTATATTTCTATATGGCAATATATTTGTAACAACTTTATTACTATAAGCATTTGGGAGTACATGTAGACAGGGTGTGGATATAAGATGACTTTGATGGGATGATACCCCCCCCAAAAAAGGGGTAAGAAAAAACTGCATTTAAAGAAGGAAGGGGGAGATTGAATGGAGTTAATTACCCCACATGAAAGAAGCATGAAAGAAATAATGGAGGGGAATATGGAAAGGGGAATGGTGAGCAAAGCTTAAACTTGCAAATAACAGTTACATATAGAAATCTATTTTACCCTATAAGAAAGTAAAAAGCGAAGGGAATAATAGAAGAGGGAGGGGTTGATAAAAGAGAGTTTTTTTAGGAAAAGGCAAAACATTTGTGAGAAAGGAAAGTGAGGGATAAGACAGAGGTGAATAAATAAGCAAAAAACAGCATAGAGGGAAATTCACAATTATAACAAAGATAACTATAAATATGTATGGGATGAATTCACACATAAAACAGAAGCAGATAGCAGAATGGATTAAAAACTAGAATCCTACAATCCTACAAAGAAATACTTTCAAAGCAAAGAGATATACACAGTTAAAGATAAGAGGCTGGAACAGAATCTATCTAATATGCTTTATCTGAAGCAAAGAAAGCAGGGATAGCAATCATGATCTCAGACAAAGCAAAAGTAAAAATAATTCTAATCAAAAGACATAAAAAAGGAAACTATCTTGCTGAACGGAACCATGACAATGAAGTCATATCAATACTAGGCATATGTACCAAATGGTATGGCATCTAAATTTTTGAAAAGGAAGTTGCATGAGAAGAAATAGATAATAAAACTATACTAGCGGAGTACCTTAACTTTCCCCTCTCAATATAACAAATTAAATAATCTAATAAATCTTACAAAAAAATAAAGAAGTTAAGGAAGAAGTGGAAAAGTTAGATATGGTAGATCTCTAGAGGAAATGGATTGAGAATAGAAAAGAACATATCTTTTTCTCAGAAGTACATGGCACCTACACAAAAACTGACCACATATTAGGACATATAAACCTCACAACTAAATGCAGAAAAGCAGAAGTAAATGCATTCTTTTCAGATCATAATGTAATAATATTTATAATCAATAATGGACAATGGAAAGAAAGATTAAAAATTAATTGGAAATTAATCCAATCCTAAAAAACAAGGGGATCAAAAAACAAATAATCAACAATTTTGTTAAAGAAAATTACGAGACAACATGCCAAAATTTATGGGATGCAGCCAAAGGGAAAATTTATGTCTTTGTCTAATTGCTTACATCAATAAAATAGAGAAAAATCAGATCAATGAACTGATCATCCAACTAAAAAACAAGCTATATTTATACATATATTCGACTTGTCAAGTATTTTTTTTATTAAAGCTTTTATTTCTATAACATATGTATGGGTAGTTCCCCAGCATTGATCTTTACAAAGCTTTCCATTATAACTTTTACCCCCAGTCCCCTCCCCTCCCCTAGACGGCAGGAAGTCCACTACATGTTAATAATGTTGAAATACTTGACAAGTTGTGCAAGAAAAATCCTATCTACAAGAAAAAAAAAAAATCAGAGAAAGGCAACACAATGCAAGCAAACATCAATAGAGATCATGAAAATGTTACTTTGTGGTCCATATTTCATTTCCCTCTCTCTGGGTGTACATGGTTTTCTTCAGTGAACAATTGGAACTGGTTTGAGACAATTCTTTGTTGCAGAGAGCCATGTCCATCAGAATTGATCATCAAGTAATACTGTTGTTGCTGTGCATGATGATCTCCCGGTTCTGCTCGTCTCACTCAGCATCAGTTCATGCAAGTCTCTCCAGGCCTCTCTGGTCCTGCTGGTTGTTTCTCATAGGCCAATAATATTCCATAACATTCATATACCATAATTTATTCAGCCATTCTCCAATTGATGGGCATCCCTTCAGTTTCCAGTTTTTAGCCACTACAAAAAGGGCTGCCACAAACATTCTTGCACATGTGGGTCCCTTTCCCTCTAAGATCTCTTTGGGATATAAGCCCAGTAGAAACACTGCTGGGTCAAAGGGTATGCACAGTTTGATAACTTTTTGAGCGTAGCTCCAAATTGCTCTCCAGAATGGTTGGATCCGTTCACGACTTGTATTTTAACATAATTAACATGTAGTGGACTTCTTGCCATCTAGGGGAGGGGAGGGAACTAGGGGGGAAAATTTGTAATGGAAAGCTTTGTAAGGGTCAATGTTGAAGAACTACCCATTTGCATATATTATGCAAATAAAAAGCTTTAATTAAAAAAAAAAGACTATACCATTTCTCTTCTAAACTATTATTATAGCTTCACAATTGGTCTTCCTGTTTCCACCCTCACTCTTCCACCTATTTTCCACACAGCTACCAAAATAATCCTCCTAATGCACAGATCGGACCCTATAACTCTCCTTCCCTAAAAGTTGCAGCAGCTGCCTAAGGATGGGGACTACACCTGTGATTTCATTGTTATAAGGAGGTCCCCAGTGAGGAACTCACTCTACCAAAATAAATCTGCAATTTACACTCTTAGAGATTTGCCAAGGGGATCAAGACTTTAAGGGACTTCCCTGGGATATGTCTTCCTGGCTTCTATGTGGTGAATATATAAAAGCATGGGAAAGACTTTTATGCCCTGATGTTAAGCAAAGTAAGCAGAACCAGAAAGATAACACATACAATAATTTCAACAATGTAAACAAAAAGAACAACAAAGTCATCAATATTGAATGTTCAGAATTATAATGGACAAGATTTTAGCCCCAAAGAATGGATAAGGGAAGGCACCTCCTCCTACTTCAAAAAGGGCAGAGGATTCTGGGAGAGGATTTTTTGATTATGGGTGAGGAACATTGAGTATAATGCAAGTTTTTTTCTATATGTTGGTTTTGCTGAACAAGGGTTCTTTTTCCCTCTTTTTAAAAAAATTGTTATAAGGGATTGCTCTCTAGAAGTGGGAGAATTTCTCTCATTGGGAAATGAGAATTCTTTAAAAAAACGATAAAAATTTATTTAAAAAATAAATTGGGGAGGATTCTGGGAAGATGGCAGAGTAGGTCAGAAAATTCCAAGCTCTCCAGATTTCCCCACAAACAAAACAAAATTTCACCTCAGGGTAAACTATATTGGTGAAAAAGAAGTAAGACTTGGGGCAGAACAGCCCTGAAGACCCCAAAAAAGATCCTAGGACAGACTCTAACTAGTGGGAAGTGTAAATACCTCCAGGATAGCTTTACAGCAAATGGGGAACCCTGACGTTAGCTGGGCTGGAGGTAATCTCAGCCTTAACCACAGAACTTTCCCCTCCTGGGCAGCATGAGGAGAGGGTCTGAGTCCAGAAAAATTGAAGGGACCTTGCCTGATAAGGAAGCCAGGGCCAGCTGTGCTGCTGAGACCCAGCCCTAATCGAGAAGGAACAGCACACCTGTGAGTGCAGAAACAGTGGGGCAGGGATGCTGCTGGCTGTGGGCATTTACAAGAGGGTGGAGCTCTTGGTTTGGGGTTCCAGGCCAGAGGGGAGAGCTGAAATGAAGCCAGAGGCACCCCTACCTCAATATTAGAGGTAGTTTCACTAATGAGCTCTCAAAAAAAAAAAGCAGGCAAAAGGGAAAGAACTCAACCACAGAATGTTACTGTGGGGAGAGGAAGACTATGGTTAATCTTCAGAGGAAGATCTTCTGCAAAGAAAGAACTAATTGAAGAATTCAAAAATGACTTTAAAAATCAAATGAGAGAGATTGAGGAAAAATATAGATAGATGGGAGAGGTGGGGAGAGACAGACACAGAGACAGAGACAGAGATACAGAGAGACAGATAGAAAGATACATATATACATCATACATACATACATACAAATCATCCAAGAAAAATAAGAAAATTATGAAAAGTCAACCAACTAGAAGAAGAGATCTAGAATCTTAAAGAAGAAAATGATTTTTTGAAAATTTGAATTGGGCAAGGAAATATTAAAATTATAAGAGATCAAGAAATAACAAAACAAAAATATAATGATGAGAGGCAGCTAGGTGGCACAGTGGATAGAACACCAACCCTGAGTCAGGAGGACCTGAGTTCAAATCTGCCCTCAGACACTTAATACTTTCTAGCTGTGTGACCCTGGGCAAGTCACTTAACTCCAATTGCCTCAGCTAAATAAATAAATAATATATAGTGATGAAAAAATAGAAGAAAATGTGAGACATTTTATAAGGAAAACAACAGATCTGGAGAACAGCTCAAGAAGAGAAAACATAAGAATAATAGGATTACCTGAAAGCTGTGACCAAAAAAAAAAGGGGGGGGGAAGCCTTAACACAATAATACAAGAAAAAATCAATTGAAATTGTCCTAAAGTGATGGACCAAAAGGGGAAAGAAGAAATAGAAAAAATCCACTGATCCTCACTTCAAAGAGGTCCTACAAGAAAAACATATAGGAGGTACATTATTACTAAATTTCAAAACCACCAAGTCAAAGAGAAAATTTTACAAGAAACAAACAAAATTAAAATACACTGGAGTTACAATTAGAATTATATAGGATTTATCAGTTAGAATTATATAGGATTTATCAACAGTTATAAGAAAAGATCACAGGTCCTGGAAGATGGGTATATGAGTGAGTGTGTGTGTGTGTGTGTGTGTGTGTATGTAATGACAATCAAAATAACCCTTAAATAAAATACTACATCTAGCAAAATTAAGCATCCCCCAAGAAAGAAAGAAAGAAAGAAAGAAAGAAAGAAAGAAAGAAAGAAAGAAAGAAAGAAAGAAAGAAAGAAAGAAAGAAAGAAAGGACATTCAGGGAGCTTTCAAATTTTCAGGATTTTGTCTCATTATATGTAGAAATGTAAAGTATATGTGTAAGATTGACATCAGTAATTGGGTAGTCCAAAAGAAAGATTGGGGCAGAGGTGAGCATCTCTAAACTCTAAAAAACCAAAACCATCCAGGAAAAGGTAAAAATAGTAATTGTGCTGTGCAATGATGTGTAGAGAAAGAACCAACCCAGAGGCATTAGATAGAAGAGGAGGGCTGGTAGTTCTGAAAACCTACTCATATCGGAAATGGGTTAAATAGGTAACAATACATACATGAAGGGTATAGCACCTTCTAAAATCTATAAAAAAAAAAAGTAGAAGAGTTAGTAGAGATAGGAAATAAGAGATATACACAAACACAATAACAATGATCAGAAGTAAGATTTATTTAAAAAAATAAGTATTGATCTCAAAGTCAAACTAAAAGATTTAATCAAGAGAGAAATATGCATTGTATATGTCAACCATGTTAATATTGTTTTAAATGCATGTCTGTGCAGATGTATATGTGTATTATATGTGTGTGTATAGAGACTATGTGTGAGTGGGTGGGTGGGTGTGCAAGTGAGAATGTATGTGTGTATACATAAATAAATCCATGCTTAACTGTAGCCTGCTTGGGAGAGGTGAGAAGAGGAAAGGGGGAAAAAGAATAAAATAAAAAGTGCACAGCAGAGAACAAAAGAATAATCTATGAGGAAACAAAGAAAAGATGGACAATCATGAATATAATGTATTCTATTAGTATATATGTTTTATTAAAATGGACATTTATTGTTATATATTGTTACAGTCCCCCCTGATGTTCTGCTGGGCATATTATAATGTTTTTGGTTTTTTTCTCCTTTTTGTAGCTTTCTTTTTCTATTTTGTTTTCTCTGATTTTCTATTTAAGTTTTAAATAAATAAATTTTTAAAAATAAATTCAACTATCCCTCATCCTCCCTTTCCCCTTATTCATGTTTCTGAAGTGTTGGAAAAATTATTTAAATGTCATCAAAATGGACTGCAAAGTAACCCTGGACATTTTCTAAAGGATTATAAACCCAATTCAAGAGGCATTGATTCCCAGTCTCCAACAGGGCAAGTCAGTGACGAATAAACTACCTCTCCAAATCTGTCCCACAAATAAACAATTCTATTTTAGAAAAATTAGTGGGACAAATGAAAGACTGTTGGTTTGTTTAAAATAACTCCAGGGAGTCAAAGGCTGCAAGCCAGACAGAGTTACATGACTTCCTACACACGCCAACCCTAAGACCTGTGATTACCCAAATCGCAGTCATGGCACCAAGGGAAGGTGCCATACCCCACCCAGGAGTACAAGTGGACCGCCAGCTGCCTGGAAAAGAAAGAAACGGTGAATATCTCCAGGAATTGATTTGACCAAGCTAAACGGGAAGATCAAATGCAAAGAATTTTTTTTCCATTTCTAAAATTGTGTCCCAGGTCATTTTTCTAATTTTACCCCAACCCTCCTCTTTCCCTGAGGGTACAGCCCACATGGTGAAGGTCCAGTTTGGGGCAGGTAGAACCTGGTCCTTGGTTGACCCCCCATTTTTTAATGCTGCCCTATTTTATTGTATTTCTTTCTCTACTAACAAGAGTTAATACTTATGTAGCACTTAAGCATGTGCCAGACTAAGTGCTAAGCACTTTACAAGGGGGTGGGGAGATTATTATCTCATTACCTCACACCCAGTGACCAAGATTTATAAGGTGCTTGCTATGTGCCAGGCACTGTGCTAAGTACTTTACAATTATCACCTCAGTTGATCTTTACAACAACCCTAGGAGGTAGGTGCTATTATTATCCCCATTTTACAGATGGGGAAACTGAGGCAGAGAGAAGTTTAGTGACTTGCCCAGGATCATGTAACTTATAAGTATCTGAGGTTGGATATGAACTCAAGCCTTATCTGATCTGGTCTTCTATCCACTGGGCCACAGGCTGCCCATATTATCTGTCTAGATTTTGCATTTTCCCAGTATAATTTAAGTTTCTTGAGATCCAGAACTGTTTCATGTTTAAGCATATGTTATGCGCTTAATAAATGTTCATCTGAAATCAGTGGAAGTGTCACACAGGGCATTTGTGGTAAAATCATGAGATTTAATAAATGCCCATCTGGATTTAGTGAAAGTGGCACAAAGGGCATTTGTGGTAAGATCATGGCCTTTAGAGGCAGTTAAGTGTCTAGCTGGGCCTGGATAACCTAAATTCAGATTCAGTCTCAGACATTAACAATTAATTTCTATCTGTCTTAGTTTTTTCAACTATAAAATAGAAATAATAATAACATGTACCTCACAGGGTAGTTGTGAGGGTAAATTAGATAATATTTCTAAAGCATATTGCAAACTTTTAAGAAAGATATATGTATATAGAAATATAAAATAATATAAATATATATAACATTACATACATATATATCTTAAAGGAATATATGTATGCATGTGGAAATAAAATAATATAAACATGTAATATACTTAAGGAATATATTGTGTATATAGATATAATATAAAATAAATGTACCAAATCATATATATCTTTTAAAAATATGTATGTGTATATAGATATAAAAGAATACATAATACAATGTATATATTTAAAGAATATATATGTGTATGTAGATAAAAATAATATAAATATATAGTATATAACATAACATTATATATTTATCTTTAAGGAATATATATATATATCAAGCATATTAGGAAATAAATAAATAATATTGTATATATCTTTAAGGAATGTATATGTGTTTGTAGATACAAAATGATATAAATATATGTAATATTTTATACATATCTTTAAGCAACATATATAGGCATAAAATAATAGAAATATAGATACAAAATAGTATAAATATATAACTTTTATATATATCTTTAAGGAATATATATGTATATATAGATATAAAATAATAAAAATCTATAATCTCTAACATATCTTTAAGAAATAGATATAATATAAAATAAATATATCATATTGAGTACATCTTTAAGGGATATGTATGTATATGTAGATATAACAATATAAATATTATATACAAATCTTGTGAAGGACCTTTGCAATCACCCGTTCCAAGCCCCCACATTGATTGGGGAACTGAAGCGAGAGACTTTCTTCCTTGGTCTCACAGGGAGATGAAAGCTCCCCTTCTCATGGCTTTATCCCAAACCACCAGGTCCTCCTTCACCTGGCCTGGAATGAAGGTGTGGTCTTGCTCCTGATCAGGACCAGCCTCTCTACTTTCACTTTGTCTCCATTATCATCCTCAATCACTGTCTGCTCTTTAAGCTCTTTGCTGTAGGTGCTCCCATCTCTCCCATTCTTAAAGAAACCCCTCCTTTGACCCAACCCTCCCAGATAGGGACTTTCTAAAATTCTCCCTCTTTTCTAAACCTTAGGCAATCTGGCTCCGGCAGTCTTTATTCAACTGAAACTGCCCTCTTCAAAGTGATCAAAGATGTCTTAATGATTTCAGCCAATGGCCCTTTCACAGTCCATTTGGTGGATCACTTTCCAATCATCTCCACCCTACCAGAGCTTGGAGTTCCTCCCAGACTGCCACAATCCTGCAATTGAGTGTTTGACTTTCTGGAAGCAGCCTGCACTCCTTTCCCCTTCCCTCTCCCCCTTCTTTCATTAGAATATTGTTTGCTTGGTGTTCCAGCAGCATTTAACTCAATTTATCTCCTACCCTTCCTTCTCTCTCTCCTCCCCCATCTCATCTGACTCCCCCTCCCCTTCAACCTTCCACCTCACCTTCTGACTTTGTCTCTGTCTCTGTGTGTGTGTGTCTCTGTCTCTCTGACTCTATCTTACTGTCTCTGACTGTCTCTCTAGTTCTCTCTTTGTCTCTATCTCTGTCACTCTCCATCCTCCCCTAAATATTCTCTTCTTTTTTTCCCCTGAGGCAATTGGGATTAAGTGATTTATCCAGGGTCACACAGCTAGGAAGTGTTAAGTATCTGAGATCAAATTTGAACTCAGGTCCTGATTTCAAATTGGTGCTCTAATCACTGTAGATACTAAAGATTAGAAATTAAATTCTTCAGAAGGATGTTAACACTTTGATTGTGTTTAAATTAATCCAGAAGTTGCTTGGAAAACCATTTCCTTATACAGTTACCAAATTAAACAATTCAAAAATTAATTTATAAAAATATGTTTTTGTCTGATGTATTTTTTTTTAATTTTGAAGAGGACATAGATACTGTACACATGGCACAATCTCCCTGCCTCAGTTTCCCCCGCCCCTTCCCTACCCGCCCTCCATTCAGCAGCTGAAGTGATTTTTCCTAAAGAGCAATTTCTGACCATGACATCAAGTCCACACACACTCAGAAAGCGAATTACGTCAAGAGTGAGACAGAACATCCCCTGATATTGCAAGCTCTTCCCCCTTCCCATCCCCCACCGCCTAGGCTATTTCCAGGCTTTTGACACTTTCCTCCTTTCCACGCACTCTAGCTTGCTTCCCTTTTACAGATGACATTCATACATGACAGTCTCCCGACTCCAAGCATTTGCTGTCCCCGGTCCCCATCCCCAGAACGACCTTCCTCCTCACCCCCAAAGCCTGGCTCCTACCCATTTCCTTTCTTTCCGAGATTTGCCAAAGTAATTCCCTTAAAGCGGAAAGTCGGACCATGTCACTTTCCCTCTCCCCCTCCTCTCCCACTCAATAAACTTCAATGGCTCCCTAATGCCTCCAGGAGCAAATGCAAAATCCATTATTTGTCATTCAAAGCCCTTCATACCAGATCCCCTTCTTCCTCTTTACTCCTTCCCAGATGCTCTCAGAGACTTCAGGATCTTGCTATTCCGGAACACGACGCTCCATCGCTGGCACTCAGCATTTTCTCTGGCTGCCCCCTGAGCCTGGAGTGCTCCCCTTCTTCATCTCTATGTCCCCTGGCTTCTTCCTTAAGTCCCAACTCTGGGGACCACGCCATTCAGCCTCACTTAAATCTAACTCACATACAAATCACCTCATGTCACCAGACTTCTTCCACTGACGCCTTTTTTGAGGCAATCGGGTTAAGTGACTTGTCCAAAGTCATACAGCTAGTAAAGGTCACATTTGAACTCAAATCCTCCTAATTCTAATTCCAGCACATTGTTCTACCCACTGTACCATCTAGCTGTCCTCATCTGTCCTTTTTGAAAACAAAGGACCAATAACAGGTGTTAACTAAAATCTCATCTTTTAGAGGAAGCTTTTCCCAAGTTCTCTTAATTCTATCTTCCTTCTATTAATTATTTCCTATTTATATTGTATAAAACTTGCTTATATACATTTGTATAATTTTTTTGCTTACACTTATTGCTTATATATCATATTATAATCATATATTATATATTTCTATAATGTATGTTATAAATAATATATAGAATATATTATATAAACATAAAATCTACTATATATTTGAATACTTATTGTTTATATATATTTGGATGCACCTCTTAGTTCCTGGGCAACTCTCAGAGATTCTTAGCTTTAGGAGAAAATACTGATATGCATTGATTGAGAAAGTTCATTTGGGGAAATGAATGTACTTTGACCAACTGAATACACTAAGCCACTATCTTCCTAGAGCACTGATCCCGTGTTGCATTATATTGGGCACTGTGAAGTCTATAAAGCATTGGAGGGAATGAAAGTAGTAGCTGAGCATTCTCCAATGGATAAATGGTCAAAAGATATGAACAGACAATTTTCAGACGAAGAAATTGAAACTATTTCTGGTCACATGAAAAGGTGCTCCAAGTCACTATTGATCAGAGAAATGCAAATTAAGACAACTCTGAGATACCACTACACACCTGTCAGATTGGCTAAAATGACAGGAAATGATAATGATAACTGTTGGAGGGGATGTGGAAAAACTGGGACACTGATACATTGTTGGTGGAACTGTGAACGGATCCAACCATTCTGGAGAGCAATTTGGAGCTATGCTCAAAATGTTACCAAACTGTGCATACCCTTTGACCCAGCAGTGTTTCTACTGGGCCTATATCCCAAAGAGATTTTAAAGGAGGGAAAGGGACCCACATGTGCAAAAATGTTTGTGGCAGCCCTTTTTGTAGTGGCAAGAAACTGGAAATTGAAAAGATGCCCATCAATTGGAGAATGGCTGAATAAATTATGGTATATGAATGTTATGGAATATTATTGTTCTGTAAGAAATGACCAACAGGAGGATTTCAGAGAGGATTGGAGAGACTTGCATGAACTGATGCTGAGTGAAATCAGCAGAACCAGGAGAACATTTATACACAGCAACAAGACTATA
>JAJPUD010000798.1:534130-567905 GCA_023553655.1 Myrmecobius fasciatus | reverse complement strand
TCTCCAATTGATGGGCATCCTTTCAGTTTCCAGTTTCTTGCCACTACAAAAAGGGCTGCCACAAACATTTTTGCACATGTGGGTCCCTTTCCCTCCTCTAAGATCTCTTTGGGTATAGGCCCAGTAGAAACACTGCTGGGTCAAAGGGTATGCACAGTTTGATGACTTTTTGAGCGTAGTTCCAAATTGCTCTCCAGAATGGTTGGATCCGTTCACAGTTCCACAAACAATGTATTAGTGTCCCAGTTTTCCCACATCCCCTCCAACATTCATCGTTATCTTTTCCTGTCATTTTAGCCAATCTGACAGGTGTGTAGTGGTACCTCAGAGTTGTCTTAATTTGCATTTCTCTGATCAATAGTGATTTGGAGCAACTTTTCATATGACTAGAGATGGTTTTAATTTCATCATCTGAAAATTGTCTGTTCATATCCCTTGACCACTTATCTATTGAAGAGTGGCTTGAATTCTTATATATATGAGACAATTCTCTATAAATTTTAGAAATGAGGCCTTTATCAGAACCATTAAATGTAAAGATGATTTCCCAATTTGATGCTTCCCTCCTAATCTTGTCTGCATTTGTTTTGTTTGTACAGAAACTTTTTAACTTAATATAATCAAAATTATCCATCTGGTGTTCAATTAGGAGTTCCAGATCTTCTTTGGACATAAATTTATTCCATTTCCACAGGTCTGAGAGGTAAACTATATTACGTTCCTCTAACTTGCTTACAAAATCACTCTTTATATCTAGATCTTGAGCCCATTTAGATCTTATCTTGGTATGTGGTGTTAGGAATGGGTCAAGTCCTAATTTCTTCCACACTAGTTTCCAATTTTCCCAGCAGTTTTGGCCAGATAGTGAGTACTTATCCCAAAAGCTGGGGTCTTTGGGTTTATCAAACACTAAATTGTTAAGGTTATTGCCTAGATTGTCCTGATAACCTATCCTGTGCCACTGATTGACTGCTCTATTTCTCAGCCAGTACCAAGTGGTTTTGATGACCGCTGCTTTATAATATAGTTTTAGATCTGGTACAGCAAGGCCACCTTCATCTGCCTTTTTTTTCATTAATCCCCTTGAAATCCTTGACTTTTTGTTTTTCCAAATGAACTTTGCTACTATTTTTTCTAGATCTGTAAAATAATTTCTTGGGAGTTTGATTGGTATGGCACTAAATGGGTAATATTGTCATTTTTATTATGTTCGCTCTGCCTACCCATGAGCACTTAATGTTTTTCCAATTGATTAGGTCTGATTTTATTTGTGTGGAAAGGGTTTTGTAGTTTAGTTCGTATAGTTTCTGACTTTTCCTTGGCAGATTCCCAAACATTTTATCCTATCATCTGTTATTTGGAATGGAATTTCTTTTTGCATCTCTTGCTGCTGAACTTTGTTGGTAATATATAAAAATGCTGATGATTTATGTCGATTAATTTTGAATCCTGCAACTTTGCTAAAGTTGTGAATTGTTTCTAGTAGTTTTTAAGTTGAGTCTCTAGGGTTCTCTAAGTATACCATCATGTCATCTGCAAAGAGTGATAATTTGGTTTCTTCATTACCTACTCTGATTCCTTTTATCTCTTTTTCTTCTCTTATTGCCAAAGCTAACATTTCTAATACAATATTAAATAGTAATGGTGACAGTGGGCAGCCTTGTTTCACTCCTGATCTTATTGGGAATGGTTTTAGTTTGTCTCCATTACATATGATGCTTGCTGATGGTTTTAAATAGATGCTACTGATCATTTTAAGGAAAAGCCCATTTATTCCTATACTCTCTAGTGTTTTTAATAGGAAAGGGTGTTGGATTTTGTCAAAGGCTTTTTCTGCATCTATTGAGATAATCATATGGTTTTTGTTAATTTGGTTATTAATATAATTAATTATGCTGATAGTTTTCCTGATATTGAACCAGCCCTGCATCCCTGGTATAAATCCTACTTGGTCATAGTGTACTATCCTGGGGATGACTTTCTGTAATCTCATTGCTAATATCTTATTTAAAATTTTTGCATCAATATTCATTAGGGAAATTGGTCTATAGTTTTCTTTCTCAGTTTTTACCCTACCAGGTTTAGCTATCAGCACCATATCGGTCTCATAGAAGGATTCTGGCAGTATACCTTCTGTCCCTATTTTCTCAAATAGTTTGTGTAGTATTGGAATCAATTGTTCTTTGAATGTTTGGTAGAATTCACATGTAAATCCATCTGGCCATGGAGATATTTTCCTAGGGAGTTGATTAATAGCTTGTTCTATTTCTTAGTCTAAAATGGGGCTATTTAAATAATTTGTTTCCTCTTCTGTTAACCTGGGCAATCTATATTTTTGTAGATATTCCTCCATTTCATTTAGATTATCAAACTTACTGGCATAAAATTGGGCAAAGTAACTCCTAATTATTGCTCTAATTTCCTCTTCATTGGAGGAAAGTTCTCCCTTATCATTCTTGAGACTAACAATTTGATTTTCCTCTCTCCTTTTTCTTATCAAATTAACTAAAGGCTTATCTATTTTGTTGGTTTTTTCATAGAACCAACTCTTAGTTTTATTTATTAACTCAATAGTTTTCTTGTTTTCGATTTTATTAATTTCTCCTTTTACTTTTAGAATTTCCAATTTGGTATTTAATTGAGGGTTTTTAATTTGTTCTTTTTCTAGTTTTTTTAATAATAAGCCCAATTCATTGATCTTTTCTTTCTCTATTTTATGCAAGTAAGCATCTAGAGATATAAAATTATGAAGTCATAAATGTTTTGCATGATACTCCAAACTGAATATCTGATCAGTATAAACCCAGACCAGGACTCTGAGCATAGGATTATTGTTTCTACTGCTAAGGGACTTTTTAAAATCACAAAATCAAATAAACAAAATAGTAGAGGAAGAAAAAATGAAACTATTTGAAAACATACAATTCAGTTACAGAGCCTATTGTCTTTATTTGGAATGAAAGTTGGCCAAGGGTAGATAAATAGAGACATTGTGTAACAGTGGGAAATGAAATGCTATAAATAGGAAATTGATAAACCAAAAAAGATAGAAAATAAGGGTTGAAAAAAATCAGGGTTAAAGTCAAACAAAAGCCACTGATGCAAGCCATGAAAGAAAAACAGTGGATCACATGAAAAAGAAAATGGGAGTGGAGGAAGGAATCCAAGTTAAATTCAAGATCTAAATCCTTAGGGGGGAAAAAGCTAACAATGGAAGGGACTAGTAACATATGATAGCCAGACAAAAAAGGATGGGGATGAAGTGAAGGAAGAATGAGTAACAAAGATGTGTAAATGTCAAGACATCAAAAGGAATGGAAACATTAAACTGAAGCAACTTCTAAGACAAAGATAGAACTAAATCAATTCTTCATGAGATCCACTGCTTCCTTTGTATAGGCATTCTCTGAACTGATGCAAATTATAACTCTTTTATATCTAAGTTAAAGTCTTTATAAATTGTCCATATCATAGTTTATCACCTGGCAGCCAACTGGTAATAAATCTCTCCATATTTAGTTTTACTGGCCCTTTAATAACAAACACTTAGTTCATCTACAGACCCATAGAGGGAAGCTTTCTAGTTTAGTAGGACTAAAGGTTGGCATAGCTTTTATTTTAAAAGCTTATGTTCATCTTTATATTATGATAAGGATTATTTATTCTATCACCAGATTACAGATCTAGAAATGGAAGGGGGACCTAGTCCAACCTCCTCATTTTATGTATAAGGAAACCAAGGCCTGAGAAGGTTAAGTGATAGGGAGTAAGCATCAAAGGCAGAAGATGTAGGAGATCTGGTAAGTCATTGCATAAGTGTAAATGTTGTTCTTCAGTCATATCAGCATTGTTTGACTCTTCATAACTCCTTTTGGGGTTTTCTTGGCAAAGGTACTTTCTCCAGATCATTTTACAGATGAGAAAACAGAGGCAAACAGAGATACATGATATGCCTAAGGTCACACAGCTAGGAAATATCTCAGACCAGCTTTGAATTCAGGAAGATGAGTCTTCCCAACTCTAGGCCTGGTGTTCTCTCCAGTGTGCCATTTAGCTGCCCAAAACAAGGAAAAATGAGTATCCTTCAAAAGTGTCACTGGGATTTATGCCTCAAAGTTAGAATCTATTTATTTTGGGCATGAAAACCTAAAATTTAAGGATTATAAACTTACAGTTGCAGAGATCACAGGACTCAGCTGGAAGGTACTTCAAAAACCATCTTATCCAACTCTCTCATGCTGCAGATGAGAAAACTAAGATATGGAGAGGAGAAATTAATTTTCCAAGAACACATAGGCAATAAACAACTGAGTCATCCACATCCGTGACTCCAAGTTCAATACTCTGTGCACTTCACAGTATCACCTATCCTAAGATGACTTGAGAGGTCCTATGCTTCTCAGTAGCCCGATGAGAGAGGAACTTGCCTTCTTCTCTTCTCTGACCTCATAGAACACTGCTCATCTGTACCCACTAATTTGACATCTAATCATGCACTGTCTTACACTGTTAACTCATATATGTGTGTCCAGGACCCAGATCACCTCTGAGCCATAAGGTATCAGAAGAGGACTCTGGTAGAAGTAGCATTTAGTGAGTTGAATGACAACTGGAAGCCATCTGAGTCTTTGGGTTTCCCAGTCTGTAGTACACGACCTCAAACTGTCATTCTATCCATATGGTGAGTTCTCAAAGGTGACCTTCATATTAACCACAATGGAGCTACTCTGTGACCCTATGGTGATCCTATGAGCCTAAGGCTCAGCATCCAACTTTAGTATTAAGATTAAGATAGGAAAGGATGTCTGATTTTTGGCTTCATAACCATCATTTCAGAGATAGGGAGCAGAGTTCTGCCTCCAAAGCCAGGGATCTTTAGGGTCCCTTCCAATAGCCTCATTCCCTGCACTCCTTTATTTCTAGTTTTCCTTTTATGTAGGAACATCTGCTTATACAACTGTCAACCCACTTATTGACATCACAGAAATGTAGCACCCAGTAGCAACTGCTGGATTGCCTAAATAGCATCTTTTTGTCTGTTTGAGTGAAGCTGCTATTTTCTAATATATAAATATTAGGAGGGTCAATAGAGAAGCATTTGATTGTTTGGGAGATTCGGTCAGTCTAATTCAATCTATACATTTGGGAGTTGCTTGCTACCTTGAAAGTACAAGAATAGATATCAGCAAAGGCCTGGGATGCCCAGGAAGGTTTGGACAAGAGCTGGCACAGGGGACCATCATCACTGCCAGTCTTTTGGACAGCTGGGTTGCATTCTAGTGGGTTTATAAACAGTTTCCACTGAATGCTCTCAATCAAGGACTCAGTAAGTAGAAACTGATGAACTCCTCTCACTAGCCGATGTAGACTATGTCAAAAGTGTCTCAATCAGCAGCAATAGAAGAGGGGTCCCTACTTCTCTCTGAAAGAGTCCTTCTAGTTTATATCCTTCCTCAGGTAAGATAAATATACAGGTCCATTATCCAGGACAGAGAGGCATCTGAGTGATGAGGGAGCAAAGAATGTTAACTCAGGCAGAGACTTTGCATTAAGACAAGAATTACTCCTTGATGCTCTCTGTTCAAACAATCCAATGACTTTTATTATGCCAGTTACCTAGCATTTGCTAAGAACTTATTATATAACAGGTACTGTGCTAGGAAAATGAAGAAATTCAAACCCAGGTCCTCAGGTTTCAAATTCAGCTTTCTTTCCACAACAACTTATTTCCCTTCAAATATGTTTCATGACTCAAAGAGCTATCTCACCAATGCATTGTCATAATTTGGGCAATCTACATTCTTTGTCCATTTGGTTTTTCCAGTATGGATTGCAAGGTTAATTTTTTTTTCTGAGCAATTATGGGTCATATTCTGTAAGCCCTGTAGGAAGCAATCAGGACAATGTCATAGACAAATAGGAATATTTAAAAAACATAGAGAGAATCTCTTCCATTTGGACTCTGCACAAGTCATCTTCCATAGTAATGGAGAAAATCCTTGGGAAGAAAATTTTTCTTGCCTCACTTGATCCTAATAATTAGAGGATTGTTGAACAAAATTATCACTATGACTGAACCTATCAGACTCTTATAATGTGTGTGTGTGTGTGTGTTTGTATGTGTGTGTGCATGTATATGCTTTGAGGAGAGCCTTTAAGGTAAAATTCTTCTTTTTTAAGTCAAATTTTTGGGAGTCAACAATAAACATAGTAGAACTTGTAACCCTTTTAGTCAGTCATATGATGCAAAGATGTGTCCTACTGGAGAGAATTAGGGGTTAAATAAAATTATAAGTTAAAGTAGAATTAGTGTTATTTTAATCAAAGATACCTTAGATAAGGATGTAAATCACTCTTTTAAAGCTTTTATGGAGATGAGAAAGTAGCATGTGGACTAGTAATCACAGATGCTTTCTACATCTTTATTTCTACATCTTTATTTCCCTCCCCCCCACTTCAATCATTCAGCATTTTGAAAACCAATTCCTCAATGCCTTGAAAGTTCAATAACATCTAGCACAGGTCTTTTCCCTTTTCTGTGTATTTAGGCTTATCTAGCTGTTCTTTTCAGCTTCATTTTTAAGTGCAATTTCTACTTCCTCATATAAAATATTGAGAAACAGAAACATCAAATACAATGCTATTTATCCACAGTCGCTGCTGATAAAAAGAGGTTTCCATAGAAACTATGGAAGTGATGCTCCATTTCTCATCTATTTGTTGAATCTATAATGTCCCTCTTAACTATACACTTCCACTGGAACTTATGTATTCTTGATCTTTTGAGGCTGGAACTGAAAATTCATCTTCTGGTTGGCCACTAAGTGCATCTCTGAATTAGTATTATATGCTCAGACATGAAGGGTGGGGCATTCCTAATAAGGGATAAATGTGTATTCTGAATTCAAGCTGGAATTCCTATAATGGGTTCTTTGCCCAGAGCCCTAATATTCCCTTGGGACTAGAACAAACTGACACTTAAATACTTTTGAGAAGATAGAGGGATGTTTCTTTTTTTAAAAAATGAGAGAAGGGTATGGCTAGACAACAGTTCATGTAAAACAAAGCCTGGAAATTTTAGTAGATTATACAATAGAAGTTGTGATACTATATTGTTCAAAATAAATGCAATCTTGAGTTACATTATTATAAGTGTCAAAAATAAACAAATAATCTTGCCATGTTCTGCTCTGGTCAGATCACATCCAGAGTATTCTATTCCTTTCTGAGTGCCATGTTTTCGAAATGAGATTTATAAGTTAAGAGTATATTCAGAGGATGGTGACCAAGAAGGATCAATTTCCATTTATCCTGGCAGAGAAAACTTTTTTATTATGGTATAGTGGAGGCCAAGTTGGCTCATGGGACCATAATCAGAATTGTCTGCCCTGTTTCTAAGAGCTTTGGGACTAGTTTCTGACCACATAGTGACTTAGCACTGAAAGGATTTTGCATTTTGGCTTGGCAACCTGAAGTGGCTTCTTGATGGAGAGAATTGATGGGCTCAAGTTCTCTTCTTTTGACTCTTCCAGTAGCTTCTTGCATCTCCACCACATCATAGAATGTCCATGTGGCAGCTTATATAGAGAGAATCAAGTAAGCAAGCTTGCTCTGGGGCTTCTGGCTGCCTTTTCATTTTTTATATTTGTTCTTTCTAATCTTAGGTAAATTATTATATGTCTTGAGATGGATGGACTATGCAGTACCTGGAGATCCTGGATTCCATCAAGTAGGAGATGAATAATGGCCAAAGAAGAAGTCTCTGGCAACACTTCCACTGAGAATGGGACTGGCCTGCATCAATTATCAGCAGCCATGAACCAGGAGTTATTTGGACAGCACAGAGTTAAGCTGAAATGCAGATTGTCTGTTTAGCAGTGCTGCAAAAACTACTTTATGTTCTGTTGAAGTTTAAGAATCAGTCTCCTAGTAGTTATAAATCACAGAATTCTATTTTGATTTTTTCTTTAATGCATGCTACAGATGTTTTATATTTAGCATATCTTTTGTGTAGGGATGTTACCTCTTCCATACCTGATTTATATTTTATATTGAGTATTTTTCTACTTCTTCCTTTCAAAGAATTCCTAGACAGAAACCATAACCTAAGTTATAAGTAAAGTTTTCCCCAGAGTAGGGGTTTAAAAGTGGAAGAATATGAGAATAAGGAGTCTAGCTTCCCTCTTATTAAATTCCCCAGGATTGAACTTGGGGATTGACATGCCAAGGTACAGAACAGGGAGTGAGTATAATCTTTCTAGGCCCAGTAGAAGTTTTTCAATTTAAAGCAGTATTTAAGAGGGCAGAACAAGGAGTCGTGGAGAGAAATAACAGAAGTACATTTGGATTTGATATGAAAAACTTCCTAGCTGTCCAAAACTGGAATGGGCTGCCTCAGAAGTGAGCTCTCTCTAATTGGAAATTTTTAAGGGAAAGTTATATAGCTGCTTATTGGGAATATTGTACAAGGGTTTCCTATCCAGGTACAGATTGAACTTGATGCCTTTGAGGTCTCCTCCAATTCTTAGATTCTCTGATTCTGATCACAAATAAATAGGTAAAAATCTAGATAGTTTGTTCTGATGAGGCTGGTTTTGTGCCTGTGTATTTTTTCTGGAATTTCTAAATTATTTAACTTATTAATTCAGATTTCTTTAAATATGTATGTAGAAATGTTTATATAATAATAAAATAATAATAATAATTAATAATAGTAGTATTTATATAGCACCTACCATGATTCAGGCATTGAGCTATCTCAGGTAAGTTTCACAATAACCCTGAGAGGGAAGTTCTATTATTATGCTCATTTTATAAAAGAAGAAATTGAGGCAAACAGGGTTAAGTGGCTTGCCTAAGGTAACACAACTAGGCTATATCTGATGCAACAGTTCTTGAATTCAAGTCATTTCTCTGACACATACTAGCAAATCATGTAACTTTCCATAAGCCACACAATTTTGTGACTAGAAATTATAGAACAGAAATTTTCTCTACTGGCGAAATCCTGGGTCTGGTCTTATATATTATAGGGATATAAAAGACTCTAGCTAGTGATATAATTATTTTATTGATTTTCTTAATAACCTTAATAACTTCTAAATTCTCCAGTTTGTCCCTATAATCAAAGTGATATCCCAGGCTAGCAGCACTCATATTTTGAAGGGTATTTAAAAAGTCATTTCTTTAGCTTATGATTTCTGTTCACCCAAATTCACACATTGTGAGCACTGGCCTTTAAGCAGGGGTGGTATCCAGGAAATATTGCTGCATCCTGCCTGGACTCACGTGGCTCAGCATCCTTCAACTAGCTAGAAATCTCTACCTATGAGCAAAGAACACACAGGACGCTAGCAGGAGGCCCATTTCACTGTATTGATTTCGTTGCCAAGGACAGTCCAAAACATTCTCAAAAAGAGGAACAAATTCAGCTGCCTTCCCTCCCTAAAAAGAGCCTATAATGAGTTTGTGATTACCTTCAGATCAGCCAATAGAATTTTCTATCCTGCTCAGCTGTCAATAACAACTCTAGGGCTTGGAGAGAGTATTTAGAAGATACAACTTTCCTGTCACTCAAAAGGTTGTGCTGTTCAAGAGATTATTGCTTAATTAAAAGCATTCTTTTTTTTCCTCCAAGTTCCCTTTTTTTTTATTTTATTTTTTATTTTTTTACTGAGGCAATTGGGATTAAGTGATTTGCCCAGGGTCACACAGCTAGGAAGTGTTAAGTGTCTGAGACCACATTTGAATTTATGTCCTCCTGACTTCAGGGCTGGTGCCCCAAGCTCCCTTTGAAAGCTACCTGGCTGACACTGTTTGAATTACTAGCTCTTTTGAAATTGAATTGCTGACATGGCTATGAGTTTAAAGCTATTATTAAAGGAAAAAATATATATATCAAATTCTTTGCTTTGATTCATCTCACTAAAAATCCTGAAAAACAACAAGAAAAACTTCAGCTAAATGGATGGTTCCTACTTGAAGAATAAGAATAATAATTACTAGTAGCTAGCATTTATATAGTGCTTTATGTTGTGTTATTGCATTTGATACCCAAAACAATCTTGGGAGATAGGTGCTATTATCATTCCCATTTTATAGATAAGAAAACTGAAGCAAAGTCATGGAGTCAAGAAACATTTTTTATAAATCACTTACCCAGTTACCCACAATGCCCAGGCATTGTGTTAAGGACTATAGATACAAATATGAAAAAAGACTGTCTTTCCTTTTAAAGGAAATGACTTGGGGAAAGACAACATACAAAAGGAAAGTAAATGAAAAGTAGTGAAAAGAGGGGAAGGAAAGGAAAGTAGCTGGCTTTGGGATATGAGAGAGAAATCCAGCTGGGTGGAAAATTAAGAGATCAAAAAGGGTCTGGAGTTTTACTTTACAGAAGATTTAGGGAAAAGTTCTCTGCTCTATTCTTTAATCAGGAGGGTATACCAGGAACAGAAAGTATTGATGAAGTAAGAAAATCACCAAGTCTGATGATGTTATCTTTCAGGATGATGAGTTTCCTGGGCACGTAATGGAGAAATTCAAAGCAGGGCAGCTGGGTGGGAAATTAAGAGATGCCCGGCCTGGATACTCTATTTAAAAGCTTCCTACTCTGTAGAGGAATCCAAGACAGAGAGTACTCCAGAGTTATGAACACCAAATGGAACTAATATGATCTTGATGGTTGATGAGGATTCTGGGGAGCATGTTGGAGAATCCAAAGGAGGGGAAGAAATTGGAGAATCCAAAGGAGGGGAAGAAATGAAGGGTTTAACCAACTTGTTCAGGATCATAAAGCTAGTAAATGTCTTAGAGCAACATTTGAATTTAGATCTTCTTGACTCTATGCTAACATCCTTTAAAACTACCAGCTAAGTAGAAAGAGTATTGGATTTGGGGAAGCTAGTTGGTGTAATAGATAGCACACAAGCCTGGAAGTCAGGAGGTCAAATCTGGCCTCAGACATTTAATACTTTCTGGCTGTGTGACCCTGGGCAAGTCACTTAATCCCAATTGCCTCAGCAAAAAAAAAAAAATGGATTTGGGGTCTTGAGTTTGAGGAATTAGAACTTTGTTACGTTTTGAGTGCATCATTTAGCTTCCTGGGTCCTCTATTCCTTCATCTTTAAAATGAGAAGATTGGTCTCAATGGCTTCTGTGGTTCCTCCCAGCTCTAGCCCTAGTGATCCTACAACTAATTCTGAGATCAAGAGGAAGTCACTTACCTTTCTGTACCTAGTTTCCTTGCCTGCAAAATGCACTCAGCAACATGTGCACTCCCTTCTTCAAAGGATTAGATGAGAAGCTGTCTAGAAAAAAAGGATTGACAAATGACAGATGCTGATAGTGAGGGTGAAGAGTGATGACCTGTTCTGTTCGGTATTGCTGGCTGGGTCCATTTATACCCACTGAGCTGAAAGTCCCACTGTGGGGATTAAAAAATAAATTTTAAAAAATTTTAATTGGCACCTTGTATCTTGCACAAATTAGGGCACTGACAGAAAAAATCTGTGGGCAATCAGAAATGAATACATTCTCTCAGCTGTCTCAGGGAAGCTCCAGCTGACCAAATGGAATCTACAACTCCCTGAAAAAAGAATGCCTGGCTAAAAACTTTCCAGTGGGCCTTGCTCGCTGGCACTGCAGGTGTTTGCTGAAGCAGGAAGCTAATCTTCCTGCTGGTTTGATCTCAGCAGCTACACAGGGGCCTGCTTCCTACTGAGATTTAAAAAATAGAACCCAGAAGCCAGGGAAATATGATGATGCACCACAGCTCATAGTCTATTCAGTGTTAGACTCGGGGTCCAGGACATGTGGTTAGTATTGGTTCATATTTTTTTTTAATCAGGCAAAAGAATTTAATGCAAAATATAAATTTTAAGTTGAAAGCCGTTTATGCTTTCCATGGGTGCCAGGGTCTTCACTGTGGAGCCTTAAATGCTAAATTACAGAGACAAGGGTATTGCTGACCTCTCTTCATGATAATGTTTCTAAATAAATGCTTATTTTCTTCTCTCCTTTCTTCCTTAATATTTCTTTTGAATATATCACACAAACATACCACTCACTATCTTGTTCTAATTAGTGCTTGGCAATAATATCATTCATATATCATAACCAAACTGCATAGTAACAGCACAAAATCATAATGCATGAGGTTCAGCCAATTGTTCTTTTTTCACATCTACAAGTTTTCCTATAAAACAATAACTCTCCATAATGCTGTTTCATGTAACACTGTTTTTATAGAAATCGTTAATATTCTTGTGCTACGATATGTTAAATTGGATAGAGCAATGGACCTAAAGTCAGGAAGAACTGAGTTTAAATCCCACCTTTGATATTTATTAGCTGTCTGACTCAAGGGAAAGTCAATTTAGTTCTCTTAAATTTCAATTTCCCCATCTGTAAATGTGATATGTAATATGTATAGATATACTTGTGTACATACACATATACAAATACACACACACACATATATAGAAATATACTTCAAAGACCTTAAAGACCTTAAATTGGGATAAAGAATCAAGAGGCTCAGGAAAGACTAAAAAATGTGTGAAGAAATTGCTTTCCAGAACCCTGGGCTCTCCATTTCTTTTGTCAGTCAATCAACAATTGTTTAAGTGCTTAACAACACTCTGGTTACTTACCAGTGGCACTTAGCAGTGGCAGCTCAGTGTTAAGCACTGAGAATACAAAGAAAGGCAAGCACAGTTCCAGCTTTCAAGGAGCTCACAGACCAAAGGGAAAACAATGCATAAACAATTATGTACAAACAAGATATAGACAGAACAAACTGGAAACAACAAAAGAAAGGCACTAGCATTAAGGGGGGTCAAGAAAGGCTGTCAATAGAAGGTGGGATTTTAGCCAGGAGTTGAAAGAATTCAAGGAAGCACACAGGTAAAGAGAATGAGGGAGAGCATTAGAATTAGAAGTTATATAGTCTGGTTCAAGGGACAACAAAGGGCCAATGTCATTGTAATGCAGAGCATGTCAAGGAGAGTAAAGTAGACTGGAAAGGTAGCAGTGTACCAGTTTATGAAAATGGGTGAGCCTGGAGATTAGGAAAAAAGGTTAGAGCTGGATAATTTGATCTGAGAATCACAGAGAGATAATTAAATCATGAGAACTAATGAGATCATGAAGCAAAATAGTAGAGATTATTAAAAAAAAAAAAAAAAAAAAGGCACCAGACCATCCCTGGAAACAACCATTACTGGGCATAACCTTCATGCAAAAAAAGACTGACAAGTAGCAGTCAGAAAGATCAGAAGAGAACTGCAAGATAGCAGTGTCATAAAAAGCTAGGGGGAGAGGAACAGCAAGATGGTATAATGTATAGAGCACCGGCCCAGGAATCAGAGGGACCTGCATTCAAATGCAGCCTCAGACACATAACACTTCCTAGCTGTGTGACCCTGGGCAAGTCACTTAATCCAATTCCCTCAGCAAAAAAAAAAAAAAAATAGGGAAAACTGTATCAAGGAAAAGAGGATGATCAACAGTATAAAATGGCTGTGGAAAAGTCAAGGAGCATGAGGATTTAGAAAAAGCTAGTAAATGAGGTGAGAGGTCATTGATAGTTCTGAAAACAACAATTTTGCTTGAACGAGTAGAAAGTAGTTGAGAGGAAACAAAGTGGTGGTACCAACTGTAGGGAGTTTAGACCCAAAAGGGATAGTTGTATTATTTATTTTTGAGGATGGAAGAGATACGGGCATGTTTGTTGGCAGAAGGGAAGCAGCCAGTAGGCATAGAGACATTCAAGTGCGAGAGTGAAAGTGAAAGAAGGAACAATCTGCTGTAAAAGACAAGATGGAATGGGTTAACTTCACATAGAGAAAGGTTTGCTTTGGCCATCCCTCTCCAGGGATGAAAAAGGAGATAGTGGTAGTGTAATGCCAGAGAAACTGAGGCAAGACAGTTTTTTTAAAAAAATATTTTAATTGTGAAGAGTTTAGGCTAGCTGGTTGAATGGGATTCATGTCTAAAAATCATTCAACCCTGACCAACTGAGTCAGGGAACCCTGGCCAATTAGCGTTTACAAGCAGGATATAAAAGCTGAGAAGGAAATTAGTATAATATTTCACAGCTGTCTTCTTTACTTCAGAGAGACAGCCTTCAATCCTGGCTCAGCAGGACCATTCTTAGATAGATAGGGACTTCTAACAAAGTGAAATAATATAATTCTACTCCAGAGTAGTTTTGGAGAAGGATAGGGTCAGAGTGGTGGACACCTGGATCATTGTTTTTCTTTTCTTTCATTGTGTCACAATGATATGTAAGACTCAATTTCCAGTCTTAATGGCAAGGAAAGGGGGTGGGGGGAGGCAACACCTAACAGTAGAAGACACCAGAGTGATGTGGAGGAGGGAATAGGAGGGAGCTCTCAGAAAAATGACCTCAATTTTTTCAATGAAGTAGGAGATTTGAGGAGAGGTGAAAGGATCTGTAAAAACTACTGTGATGGTATTGTGAGTTTATTTAGGTAGATATAAAAGGATTGCCTTGCCACAGTGAGGGTCCAATTGAGATTATGTAAGATATTTATTGTGTCAATAAGATTTTGTGATTTTTTTTCCAGCTTTTTTCAGCAATATGTGAACGGTAGTAAAGGCAGTAGGTGGTAGAAGTGATCCAAGGTTGAGACATGGCTCTTTGATTTTTGTGGGCTTAGAACCAAAGAGACCTCCCCATCTGAATTTTATTTTTAGTTTTCCTTTTGAACACCAGCACAAAGGGATACCCTGTGTGCCATCTTTACTACTACTGCTTAGAAGACTGGAAAGACTAGAACTGAGATTATTTCTGGAAAAAAGGGAAAACTGGGGTTGCTATACAAAGAGCCAGAGAGCTGCAAACCTAAAGTAGAAAGTCAACAGATGCAAAGCAGACTACAGTGAATTTTGGAACTAACTAGGTGAGACAAGCATGTCATGAAACATGGCTGGGGTGAGATCAAGCAAAACCAACATCAGTACTTCCTTCCAACCTTGTTCTTTTGGCACATTTGCTATGGAAATCTTGTTATGATTTCTAAAACTTGCTTAATCCTTCTCTCTGTCTCATTCTTTTCCATGGATATGAGGAAGATTTGGGAGAAAGTAGTCAAAGCTAATGCTAAAATCTTGAAGCTTATTTTAAAATCTTGTACAATTTTTTTTGGGCTTCTAGGATTCCTGATTGTTTCAGTAAGTCAAAAGGCATGGGCTGAAAGAGTAGAGAAGAGAGAAATTATCTATTTTTGGTGATTTTAAGGAGTGGGGTAAATAGAAGGAATATTCAAGATTTTTTTCCCTCAATAGTATTTTATTTATCCAAGTACATGTAAAGATAGTTTTCAACATTCATTTTTGTAAGACTTTGTATTCCAATTTTTTCTTCCTCTCTCCTTTAGCTACCTCCCCAAGACAGTCAGCAATCTGATAGTTCAAATATGTGCAACAAGATTCTATTTCTATTCCTGTGTTGAGAAATAGAATATGGAGGGGGGCAAAAAGGAGAGAGGGGAAGAGTGTCATAGGCTTATGAGTGAACCAATGGAAGGAGGAAGTAGGTTACTGATTTGTTAGCCAAATAATATACTATTCCTCTCAGCTGGTTATTAATTGATTAGCCATGTGACTGCCTACCCTACTCTTTATTTATTTATTTATTTTTTAATTAAAGCTTTTTATTTGTATAACATATGTATGGGTACTTCCCCAGCATTGATCTTTACAAAGCTTTCTATTACAACTTTTACCCCCAGTTCCCTCCCCTCCCCTAGATGGCAGGGAGTCCACTACATGTTAATAATGTTGAAATACTTGACAAGTTGTGCAAGAAAAATCCTATCTACAAGAAAAAAAAAAAAAAAAGAAAATCAGAGAAAGGAAACCCAATGCAAGCAAACCTCAATAGAGAGCATGAAAATGTTATGTTGTGGTCCATATTTCATATCCCTCTCTCTGGGTGTATATGGTCTTCTTCAGTGAATAATTGTAACTGGTTTGAGACAATTCTTTGTTGCAGAGAGCCATGTCCATCAGAATTGATCATCATGTAATATTGTTGTTGCTGTGTATAGTGATCTCCTGGTTCTGCTCATTTCATTCAGCATCAGTTCATGCAAGTCTCTCCAGGCCTCTCTGAAATCATCCTGATGGTCATTTCTTACAGAAAAATAATATTCCATAACATTCATATACCATAATTTATTCAGCCACTCTCCAACTGATGGGCATCACTTCAGTTTCCAGTTTCTAGCCACTACAAAAAGGGCTGCCACAAACATTCTTGCACATGTAAAAAACCTTTCCCTCCTCTAAGATCTCTTTGGGATATAGGCCCAATAGAAACACTGCTGGGTCAAAGGGTATGCACAGTTTGATGACTTTTTGAGCATAGCTCCAAATTGCTCTCCAGAATGGTTGGATCCGTTCACAGTTCCACCAACAATGTATTAGTGTCCCAGTTTTCCCACATCCCCTCCAACATTCATCGTTATTTTTTTCCTGTCATTTTAGCCAATCTGACAGGTGTGTAGTGGTACCTCAGAGTTGTCTTAATTTGCATTTCTCTGATCAATAGTGATTTGGAGCAACTTTTCATATGATTAGAGATGGTTTTAATTTCATCATCTGAAAATTGTCTGTTCATATCCCTTGACCACTTATCTATTGAAGGATGGCTTGAATTCTTATAGATATGAGACAATTCTCTATAAATTTTAGAAATGAGGCCTTTATCAGAACTATTAAATGTAAAGATGATTTCCCAATTTGATGCTTCCCTACCCTACTCTTTAAAAGCAGAAATCAGGGGAATCAGCTAGATATGGATAGATCTAAGTCTCGCAGCACTACCTGCACCTTTAACATCCACTATCCACAATATCTGTCACAAATATGAACTATTATTATTGTTAATCAATCAACAAACAAGCATCTGTGCTTGTCGACTTGTTGACTTATTGACTTGACTATCAAAGTAGTACTTACTTATATGGCCAGCACTATAATAAGGGCTGAGGATACAAAGAAAATGTGAATATAGTTCCTGCCCTCAAAAAGGTTACAATCTAATTTGAAAAGCAACATATACATTTATAGGTACATATAAGCTACATACAAAGTAGGACCCTCATTGGGGCAGCAAAGTGGCATAATGGAGTGCCAATGCATAGAGTGCCTGAAGTCAAGGAATTTTTATCTTCCTGAATTCAAATTTGACCTGACACTTACTATCTAGGTGATCCTGGGCAAGTCACTTAACCCTGTTTGTCTTGGTTTCCTCATTTATCAAATGAGCTGGAAAAGAAGTAAATAGCAAACCACTCAAGTATCTTTGCTGAGAAAACACCAAATGGGGTCACAAAGAGTTGAACACAACTGAAAAAATGACTAAACAACAACCATCACCTCAGAAGAGAAGGTTTTAGCAGCTGGGTGGGAGTAGGAAAGGCCTCCCAGACCTGATACATTGAATTCTGAAGAAAAAGAAAGTAAAGGGAGGGAAATGAAGAGAAGGGGAAGAAAGAGGGAGAGAGACAAAAACAGAAGGAGAGTGAAAGAGTATCCTAGCCATTATCAGTCAGCACCAACACCCTGGGTTTTAATCTGACAATACTGTCAATGGGAGTTCTAATAATCAGGAAGTGCCAACATATAAACTAGAAAGATGCCACAACTCCAAAGGTAGGTCAGCCCAAGATTCATTTAACATGCTGAGAAAATGTAATGAAGTTGCTGGTCAAAAAAAAAAAAAAAAAAAAAAAAAAAAAAAAAAGTCTAGCAATCAATTATGCTTTCAAATTTTTCTGTCTCTAGCCAGAAACTTGGAAATGAGAAATTCAGGAAATGAACACTAAGGGTAGCACATAGTATATAATATGAAGTAAATCTTCAGGCTCAGTGTGTCCAGTTTCATTCTGCTAATAAATCCTTGTTGGTTTTGACAATGACATAAAAACAGATTGATTTTCATTTTTCCATGGACCTTGGTGGTGGTAGTAGTGGTATACTAGTAATAAAAGTAATGAAGTGGTAGTAGTAGTAATAGTAGCAGTAACACTAGTTCTAGTTATAGTAGTAGCAGCAGGAGCAGCTGGTTTTTTGATAGTGGTGGGAATTGGGATTAAGTGACTTGCCTAGGATCACCACAAATAGAGTCTGAAGCTGGATTCAAAACTCAGGTCCTCCTGACTCCAAGCCCTGTGCTCTATCCACTGCACCATCTAGATACCTCCACATTCAGCATTCTGTCTCATGTCCTGAGTTATCAATAAATGGGAAAAATATTAATAGTCTTCTTCCTTAACATTAACATGCTGTTCCTTAGACTGCAGAGAAGTGATACTGCTACAATCTGATGAGTTTTTTCCCTTTACTGTTTTCTCTTTTTCACAAACTCTGAGGATTAGGCTAGTGTGCAACATCCCCAATGTTAATTAATGTTGCCATTGTTGATTTGTTGTTGCTATTTTAACAATTTGTGACCATTAGATCCTATAGGATTCTATAATTAACACAAAATAAAGGCGAGCACAGGCACTGAACCTGTCAAATATATCTCTTGGGACAGCTGGAGTGAGAAGGGGGTCTCTTCTCCTCTAAAAATGAAGGGGTCTCTCCACAGAATCCCCTTCTGCCTCAAATCTTTCCCCACACTTCTCCATTCTCCACTTAGCTGTCAACTGTATTTTTCTAAATCCCAGTTTGACTATATCATACATGTTCATAACCTGATGAAGAATCTCCTCTGAAATGTTCTCAACAAGGGGTCACCCAGCCTCTGCCTGAAGACCTACTGTGATAAGGAGCCCAGAGCTTCTCAAGGCAACCCATCCCACTTTTGGAAAGTTTAAATTGCTAGAAATTTGTTCTTTGCTTTAATCCTAAATCAGCCTCTTTATAGTTTCCACATTATTTCGTCTAATATCTGAAGCTGAATAGATCACACGTCTAATCCCTTTTCTGCCCAATAGCCCCTTGAATACATGAATATAGTTTATCATACCTTTTCTAAGTCTTTTCTTCTCTGGCTAAAAAATTAGTTCTTTTGACCAATGTTTTCATGGTATTCTCAGAGGGAATGAATTAATGTTAAGAAAGGCCACTTCCAAAAGGTAGAATTTGAAGGAAGTGGGGAGATAAGACAAAAGGACATAAGAGCATTAAGACAAGGGGAAAGGGAGTATTTATATAGCCCCTACTACACATCAGGCACTTTGCTAAGCACTTTGTAAATATTATCTTATTTGATCTTCACAAAATCCTACAAAGTTATTATCTTCTTTCATTATCTATTGAGCCAAACAGAAATTAAATGATCTGCCCAGGGTCACACTAATCTATTTCAGGGATGTTGTAAGTATCAAATGAGATGTCGGTAAGGCACTTTGTAAACTTTAAAGCACTATATAAATGCTATAGTTAATTTTTCCCATTCAAGAACCATTGTGACCTTTTACTTTTTGGAGAATGAGTAACTTTTGGGATTACATTTCTGTTAGTTATCTATATATCTTGAGTATCAGATTCTTATTAGATATTTGATAAAAGAGATTTATTCTCCCTCAATCAACTGGAACAGATGAAGAAAGATTGTCAAGTAGCAAGCAACAATTGAGGTATGCCAATTTGGGGGCTGCAGGGAAAGGGTGCACCCCAAGGTATTTAATAGCTAACATTTACATAGCAATTACTATGTGCCAATTAACATCTCATTTGATGATATGGGGGAATTGAACAAAAGAAAGGATTTGGATTAGACTATAAATTCTAAAGTAAATTATAGAGGATTTGAGTCTCAAACTATCCTAAGGGAATGGAAATGAAACCGTACTTATATAGTAAATTAGCCAATATTATTTTCTTTTGTTATTAATTTTTGCCCTGAAATTTCAATGCTGTTCTTTGTGATCACAGGGGAAAACTGAATATCCAGATCTGAATTAACCTCATAAATTTCTACTTTTCAAATAAGGTGGGAGCAAATGAACCAAGAAAAGTAAGTTTCCAAAATTTGAGACTACATTTGTGAGGGCCCAAAGAAAGTGGAACTTAACGAGTTGCATTATTCCATCTACAATATATCCTCCCTGTTTTCTCTGTTCTATTCCTTTTTGAATTATTGGTGCTTCCAAAACCATATTTCAAGTATGAATTCTATCCCAATGAGCTCCAATGGTATCTATGAGGTCATTAGTTTTCTTGTGATAGGACTTATATTGTATTCTTCACATCTATTCAGACAACTGAAGATATTGCATATTGTTTCCAAATCTATGTTGCATTTATTGTCTTCCATGGCAACATACTTGATAATTCCATGTATGTGGTTTGCTTCCTTCCCTTTTCACTTTAAAGCTCTTCTGATGCCATTTGCAAGACAAAGCCAATGTGATTTATTGTACACCACAAAACTTTTACTTTTTAATTTTTATTGCTAACTTTCATTTTTACATTATATTAATTTCCAAACATATTTCCCTTTCCCCCCTTCCCTTACTCAGGGAGCCATTTCTCACAATGAAGGGGGAAAAAGGAAGTAGAAAAAGCAATTTAGCAAAATCAGCTGACAAATGAGTGCAACAGTAAATGCAATACTTTATACTGATAATCCAAGAGGAGGTGCATTTTCTTCTTTTTTGACCAAGGTTAATATTCCTGGTCATTATGATAAATATTCATTTTGGTTTTATTTTTTAATTTACAATATGTATCTATCCTGTATTTTGTTGTTATTGTTGCTGTTGCTTCTGCTTACTTCATTTTGCATCAGTTCATACAATTTTTCCTATGCTGCTCTGAATTCTTTAGGTACTGTTTTATATAGCAGAGTGATATTTTATTACATTCATGTAGATTTGTATAGAGTAGCATAAACATTAAATCTATAAATTAATCTAGGTGGTATCATTTTTACTTGTATTGGTATAAACCAATAATAAGCAATAATTTGTTTAACTATTACCCAATCCATGACTATCTACTTTGTTTTCAATTCTTTCTTATCTCACATAGAAACATACACACGTATCCATGTGTACATGTACAGATATGCATAAGAAACTCTCTGCCTTTGACTTCCTTGGGATATCTGCTTAGTAATGAAATCTCTAGGCCCAAGGATATGGGCATTTTGGGCCACTTTCTCAGAATAATTCTAAATTACTTTCTAGAATAGTTGAACAAAATGACAGTTCTAACAATGTGTTACTGTGCTTGTCTTTTTGCAACTCTTCTGACAATAGACTATTTCCATATATCATCATTTTTGTCAACTTGATGGGTATAATATTAAGGCTAAGAGTTGCTTTAAATTACTTTTCTTTCAGTAATTTGAAATAGTCTTTTATAGGACTTAATAATTAGCATTTTTTTCTTTTTGATAGCCAGCTGTTCACATCTTCTAGCTAGGTGGGGAGCAAGTGAAACCATATTCATTTGAGAATGTAGCCAATATTGTTTTCATTTATTGAGGTCATTCAGTGGGGAATGGCTCTTGATCTTACATTTGTATTATTTTCCAATGTATAATTTGGACACTGGATTCATATCAGAGTTGTTGCAAATACATAAGACAAAGAACTACTCTCTTCATTCTTACTGTTTCATAACTCCCCTTGAGATTCTAAGACCTTTTCATTCCTTCAAATGAATTGTCTAGTGCTATAAAGCTGCCCCTGGATAATTTGATTTGTATAGCACAAGATCTAAAATTAATCTAAATAGAATTGTCATTTTTGTTTTGGTACAACCCAACCTCTCTCATTCTCTATTTATTTTAAAAAGTGTTTTGTAATTGTATTTATATAAGTCCCAAGGATGCCTTGCCAAATTGATTACCAGATATGTTTAAAAATTTACAATTTATTTTTTAAAAATAAATTTTCAAATAACAAAAATATATTTTCTTTCCCCTATTGTAAAAAAGAAAAAGAAAAAAAGAAAACTTTGTAACAAATTTGCATAGTCAAACAAAACTAATTTCCTCATTGGTCAAGTAAAAGAAAATACTTATTTCAATATGCACCCTGAGTCTATCACCTCTCTAAAAGGAGATGATCTCAAATATATCTTCTAATTTATTGGGTGCACTCTATCCTTAGTCAAGAGCCCATCATTATAATGTCATAGATAAGAAATTGAAATCTCATTTTCAGACATTGTTAATCATTCTCCAGATCTGCCCCTTTTTAAATCCCTTTACTGCGATTCAAGTATGAAGAAAATATTACCTGGGCCCCCAAAGTCTTCAGTTTTTTTGTTTAGGTTTCTTTGGATGGTATCATTTTTTTCCCCACATAAATCACATAAATCACACTGAATTGTGTCTGTTACCAAACCACCCAAAGAAAATCTTTATTAGCTACACCATTGGAGCAATTGTTTGGATTCAGTGTTGATGAAACTGCATGCGTCTCGAGAGAGATGAAATTGTCCAAGGTCATAAAGAATTTAAATCAAGGTCTTCTGATTCTAAAACCAGTATTCTTTCCACTGCAGGATTAGGCACCCTATTTTTGCCTTTCTTATTTTATTTGTAATGATACATAATTTCTAATTATAACTGTATAAATCATTCTCTCCCTACCTCTACCCCCATTATGAGGATGATAGATATGTATGGTGGGGTATCTTTCCCAACTGACTTGGAGATATGATTCTATTAGCTATGTAATGTGGAAAGACAGTTGAAGAAAAAGGAAAGAAAGATAAGTGTTTCTAGAAATATATTTTAGAGTATTTCCTAATTTTTCTGGAAAGTTGCTGAAAACCAAGGATTATGCCTTGTGGAGGAGTGGCATTCTTTATTTTTTCAGCCCTGAGGTCTTCCATTAAGATACTGAAAAATCTATATCTAAACCATATTCTTGGATAAGGGAGGAGAGACTTTTATCACAACTGTAAAGATAAAAAAAAAAATTCTCCTAACAGTTAAGATTTATGGCCCGAAAATGAGTAATGATGCGTGATAACTAATGAAAAGATGTAAACATGGGACCTCAAGAGGTTCTAGCGGATGTTGATATTTATACTTTACAAAGGCTTTAGTTCTGAATGCCTTATTTTATCTTGAATTTTCTACACTTTTCTAAGGAATACTTCCTATGTGAATGCTACTTTGGGCCATTCTCTTGGTCTACTTATGCAATACTTATAAAAAAAGAAGACACCACGAATTCATTTCTCATTTGACACAACTAGTCCCAAATAGAGCCTATTTCCTATTAATGAAACCTCCACCACCTATATCAGAGGTCAGAGGTTTGGAGACTTGGCCACCTGTGTGACATAAATTCCTTTATCCTCTACCCTGTAAGAGTCAGGATATAGTAATGGTTCTTAGCTCAATTGTGACACCTAGTGGTCTGACTCATATGGTTGACAATGAAAGAATTACAGTGATTGAATCAGGATTTGTGATTCATGTTTCATAGATCTAGCTGGAGGGCTTAGGAAACTTGAGTGAGTTTAATTTTCTGCTACTCTCTCACAAGGCTTAACTCATGTATTATATCAAATATGGCTTGAAAAGACAAGCAGAGTGGTAGAGGTGAATCTTTTCAAAGTTAGATAGGAAGTTGAGTATTTCTCCTTTTTTGGAGGGGTGGTTGTCAAGTATTTGAGTTTTCGGCTTGCATTATTCCTGATGCTTTGACAACTGTTGGTATATTTCACACCCAATAGGTCAAAATCTCAGTATTTGATTTGATGCTTTCAGATTAGGCAGAAGCAAAGTGACACCATTATTTTAATCACACATTACAGTAAGTGAGCTTTCATTAGCAACATTCAAGAACATTTAATTCCTGAAAGATGCTCTCCTAAATTCATTAAGTTTAAACTAATGAAATCTAAAGGATGAGATATAGGGATAGACCCTTATCTTATCACGGAAAGTTTGCCTTATTCTGCTGCAAAATATTGGTGAAGTCTGTAATAAAAACTTCTGTCAAAAACTACCTTTCTTGTCAGGATTTGTCAAGGAATTTTATCATCTTTTAAACTACTTTCAAATTCTTAATATCTGGACAAGTTATTATTCTTGGTATGCTTTCCATTTTAAAAGGCTTTCCCATATAGATCTACCTCTATGAGGTGGCTTAAGGATACAAACCAAACTAAGATGCAATTTGTGAAAGAATCAAAGTTACTCATCAAACCAGAAGCTTGCAGAGGGTGATGGCTGTTTAGGTTTGTATTGGTATGACTCAAAGGTAGAATCTGAAAAGTATTTGTTACCTTCAATAAGTGAATCATAGACTTATAAAGAACAATCACAAGTCATCCAGATTATCATCTTTGCTTCCATAAAGTTGAAGGGATGAGAATTACAAATGAATTCCCATATGGTATTCCCTGGTTTAGGTATCCTGGCTACTGACCACATACATGCATGAAGAATGGACAAGGCATAAAGGGGAGGTGGATTGTCCCATAGGGATATACAGAGAAACAAGAAAGATATCATGCTTGAGCTACCTCTTCTCGATATTTCTACCAGCTCACAATGGAATGAAACACTAAATGGGGCTCAGAGCAGGGAATAGGAAAAAAATCAAATCAAATCAAGTGATGTGATAGATACAAAGGACCTCTCAGTATTTACCTTCAAGCTATGGCCATGACTTCAGTGAAAATTAGAAAATAATTTTTGTTTTATAAGTGTCAACAGGGCTGTTTCCGTAGTGACAGAACAGATTAGGGAATACTTTATAACCAATTTTTTTTTTTTTTAAATGTGGCTTCTTGGAGATCCTGTCAAGGGGTCAGTAAAAGGAATTTGAACTAGAAAAATGATAATCTTTCAATATTTAAGAGAAAAGTTTAAAAAGAAAATTGTGTTCAACTGAGTGTTACAAAAAAAAAAACTATGGAGCAAAACAATTTTATGGAATTAACTTTTTTTTGGGGGGTATATAATAGGACTTGAGAGTTTCAGATACAATTTACAATTTTATCTGATACTATATGAACAGTCAAAAGCTCTGTATGCAAAATATTTTTAAATACATTGTATCCCAAAAGTCTTAATACAATTTCAAGTTATTAAGGCTTAAGACTTTTGAGACACTGTCCTTTGGCTTCATTGAAAATTTATAAATCTTGTCGAGTATTTTAACATAATTAACATGTAGAGGATGCCCTGCCATCTAGGGGAGGGGTGGGGAGTAGGGGGGAAAAATCTGTAATAGAAAGCTTTGTAAGGGTTAATGTTGAAGAATTACCCATACATATGTTTTGCAAATAAAAAGTTTTAATAAAAAAAAATAAAGAAAAGAAAATTTATAAATCTGAGATCTGAGGATTATTTTCAAAGAGCTTATTAGGTCATTTCTGTTCAGATTAGGAGAAAGTTTACTCAACATAATAAACTCATGTCAAATTAACAGATTCCATTTGGAGCAATATTAAAACTGGATGATAAGAGGTAGAAAAGATGTGGAATGCAGTCCAGGTTAAGAAGCCTTTTGTGATTAAATGAAATAGGAAGCTCTAGGTGTCACGGGGATTTGCCAGGGCAGTATTACCATTGACAACCTGCCACACTTTTATTTTCCTTTTGAGTTGTGAAATGAGGCATCTGCTTGAAATTCCTTGTGAAATTTGTTATGAAATTGCCATTTGGGTTGGGAGGGAGGGAAGGAAGGAGAGACAGAGAAAGCAACCAATCAAATCAGACAAATATGAGGTATCTTTGGAACTTTAATGAGACCATATATGTTCTTTGTCTTGCTGAAAACATCAAATACTCGAACACATTTTGGGTTCCATAGCTTACAAAGGGGCACTGGGTTCCCTACAGTTACATACTGTACCCAACTTTCTATAGAAAGATCAAAATTTTCCTATCTTTAATTTAGAACGTTTCCTAAAAAATGTTTTAAAGGTTTTTTTACAACAGGGAAAGTAAAACAATGTAAGGCTTTTTACTTTTTTTTTTTTCTTTTTTGGTACTACATATTATTCTCTGAGGAGTAGGAAGGCAGACTTTGCATCACTATATATGATCTCTTATACTGCCTTCTGACCGTCCCAGCATTTTTTTAAGGCCCCGACTCATATCTGTTCCCTTTGCAGTTTAGGAAGGTGAGACAGGTACCCCCTGGACAACTTATTTCTTTTCTTGAGAATGGTCTACAGTTAGCCCCTCAGTTTTCCTGGGGCTCAATTAGGGCTGCTAGCCCTAATAATTAATAAAAAGGAAGTGAGTGAACAGTGAACTCAGGTCTCCTACCTGACACTGCAGTATCCCAAGTTCATTGTGCAGGCCTTACAGTACATAGTTAAAGACTAAGTGTGTTTCCTGAAAATAAAATGAGAAAAATATCCCTTTACTAACAACAGTCCCTATTATCAGATTAGTACAATGAAAATAAAAGCATTTGGCTGATATAACTGGCTTTCTTTTTCTTTTTTTTTAGATGAAAACATTTCCCTTTCAAGATAATCTTAGGAATATATATCTCTCTCTCTCTACATATATATATATATATATTTTTTTACCTTATGACCAAATTTCTTAGTCTCCAATTATATCCAAAAATGGCTTTGCCATTTAAAAAAAAAATCTGTAGTTTCATTCACTTAAAAAATGGGTAAGGCAGTCACCAACTTGAGCTAATTTTTGCTGCAGGAAAACATTTCAGACATTAAACATCAACCTTTGTTTCTTTTTAAGTGTTAAGAGTACATGATTAAATGATAATCAAAACCATTTTCTTCTCTTAACAATAAACTAAGCAGCTATTTTCAATGAACACATTTCCTTTTGCAAACTCCAGGTCCCCCCACCCGATCCCCCCAATACAAAACTACACTCTTGAGGAACAGGTTTGTAAACTCTCATTAAATGATGAAGCATTTTCCACTTTTTCCCAATGTTGAAACCAAAAAAATGGCTTTGTGATCTCTGCTTCTTTACTTTCTTGCACAATTGATTTCTTTAGCATGTCAGCTCCATCTTGGTAAGCTTGATATTCGTCTTATTTTGGGAAGAGAGAGTTAGTCACCTAATGTTCCACTTGGGCTTTCAGAAGCCCTGTAAAAATTCTTGTAATTGGTTAACAATTTCTGTATCCACTGTCTCCATGAGAGACTGAAAGCTTTGCTCTCCCAGCAATTCCTGCTGTGCTTTGAGCTTCTCGTAGACAAATTGCTGTAGTGACACCGTGTGTACAGGATCCTTAAGGGCAAGCTGTGGAAAATAAAGAAGAACCAAAAAGTATTAGACAAAATACAAGAAATCCCACTATTCATCTTCTCTATAACCCTTCCTTGAATAAGAGGATTATTTCTGCCTTCCTGATCCTGGAGGTTTAGGAACACAGGTTCACTAGGGAAAATTTCCTCAAAGGAAACCTTATATTCAATTACCATGCCTTTTCAACAAACATAAGACTACTCAAATTAGCCTCTACTGTTCTGGGCCTGCTTCAGAATCAATGATCAACCCTCAATCTGTTCACTCTTAAATTATAAGTTTTATAAGGATGGGCTGATGCCACATTGCTCAAGATTCTTTTTTTTTTTTTTTTTAATTTTACTTTAGATAGCAGGAAGTCTAATACATGTTAATTATGTTAAGATACTTGACAAATTGAATATGTGTATACATATTTATACAGTTATCTTGTTGTACAAAAATAAAAATATTATCTATAAAAAAAACCTGATAAGGAAAACATAATGCAAGCAAACATCAATAGAGAACATGAAAATGCTATGTTGTAATCCACCCTCAGATCCCACAGGCCTCTCCCTGAGTGTATATGGCTTTCTTCATCACTGAACAATTGGAACCGGTTTGAAATATCTCATTGTTAAAGAGTCACTTCCATAAGAATTGATCATCATATAGTTTTCTTGTTGCTGAATATAATGATCTCCTGGTTCTGTTCATTTCACTCAGCATCAGTTCATGCAAGTCTCTCCAGGCCTCTCTGAAATCATCCTGCTGGTCATTTCTTACAGAACAATAATATTCCATGACATTCATATACCATAATTTATTCAGCCATTCTCCAATTGATGGGCATCCCTTCAGTTTCCAGTTTCTTGCCACTACAAAAAGGACTGCCACAAACATTCTTGCACATGTGGGTCCCTTTCCTTCCTTTAAGATCTCTTTGGGATATAGGCCCGGTACAAACACTGCTGGGTCAAAGGTATGTACCATTTGATAACTTTTTGAGCATAGTTCCAAATTATTGCTCAAGATTCTTAATAAATTTACAAGCTAATATTATTTTGAATGCATGCAATCATAAACCTCTAGAAACTGTGAGTAACATGTGTACCTTACTTTTCAAACAGATGCAATTTTCCAAAGGCTACACAATGATCAAATTTGAGTACAGATCATATGTATAGGATGTCTTAATGCTTATAAAAGCATTAAGTCTTAATGCTAGTATCCTAATGCAATTTTAATTGGGAATGGACTTTTTTCTTTCTTTTTTTTTTATTCTAGGTCAGCAAGCAAGAAAATATTACTACCAAAATAAACATTTTTATAATAAAATAAAACTTTGTTGCCAACGCTTTTCGCTTTCACCAGGGACCTAAACTGAAAACATGATTCCAAATTATCTGATACATTATATCCAACAGTTTGTATCAACTCCTCCTACCTCATGACACATTGTCAAATCAATCACTCACAGAAGTATGCACAGTCAAGTGCAAAAAAGAAAGAAGGAAGCAAACACTTGAACCAAAATGAGCTTTCCATTTTTCTACATATTCTATTTTTTCCCTAAATATTTTTGTTTACTTTCTTTATACTTCTCTGTTCAGTAATAGCCTTACATGAGGCATGAACTTTACAATGAAGTATGGATCTTAAGAAGCCAACACAAGGGGGGAAAGAAGCTTTTTGGTTTTGGAGCAGATAGGCTTACAAACCACTTTTAGAACTGGGAGACAGGACATACACATGGACAGGACCTCTGGTCATTAGGCAGTTATAAGGATTTCTTTGTTTCAAAGACAACAGAAAGCTAAGGTGGCATGAATAACCTGATATCCCATGGATTCTATAAAAAACCCATCAAGCCAAATTCCTGCCTTTGTAGGTCTGGCATATTATCTACTCTCCTGGGCACAATGGTCACCATTCAATTATCATTTCCATGGATAAAAGAATGAAATAGGAAAGATATTGGCAGTCAAATCAACTAGAAACAGAATTATTCATTTATATTTTTGCTCCAGTATTTGACAAATACATCCTTATAAAGTAAATAAATCTATTCTTTTATAATTCTCTGGCTCGTCTCAATAAATGAGGTATGTTACCTTATATTTGAGGTTAGGAGGACCAGTGGCTACTCTTGAAACTTACTAATGATCTACAGTAAAGCTTCTTAAACAGTGGGTTGCAATCCCATATGGGGTCATGTAAGTAATGTGTGGGGGGGGGAGCAAAATTATGCAACATTAGTACATGTTTGACTTGTATACCTACTTTATATACCTATATACCAGTCATGTAAAGATTTCTTAAGTGAAAAGAAATCCCAAGTGGAAAAAGTTTAAGAAGCCCTGCTATGTAGAAATCTAGCAATTACTTATTTTAGCAGGACTAAAATTTTCTAGCACATAGAATATTTCAGTTGTTTTATGTCAAATTTATCTCAGAACCTCAACAATGAGGGACAATGGAAAGTATAAAGAAAGCTAGGGAGAAGAACGAAGAAGGAAGGCAGAAAGAGAAAGGGGAAGCAGCATGCAGACAGCTAGGGAAAGAGGTATGGAAGAAAGGAAAAATGGTCTCTTAAGACATAATATAGTGTCACAATACGTAATGCAGCAAAGTTCATGCATTTTTCTTCAAGGGGAACCCATCTAGTTCTTACTGAATTCACTCAATTTATACCATGGTAATGAGAAGACAGGAAAATAATAAAGAACAAATACAAAACTTCAAAATGTATCTTTTTTTAGGAGTTCTGTAGTATATGAGTAAATAACCCCATATATTTCAGTATTATTAATAATAGCTTCACATAGCATTCTTCACAACAATCCTGTGGGGATAGGTGTTAATTCCCTTGTTAGAGATGAATAAATAGAGGCTGAAAGAGATTAAGACAGTTCTACAGATAAATTAAGTATCTGAGGAAGGAGTCAAACTGCAGCCTTACTGACTCTAAGTATGGTATCCTACCCACAATGTCATCTAGCTGTAGCACAGTATAATAATGCATATTCATAATGAGAAGCTTTCAACATCAAGATAAGATTTTTGAAAGGGAAGGAAGTATAATATCTTATAAATGCTTTTTGAATTAATTTGGTCCTTAAAAGAGTCAGTTTTATGATCAACAGGATGATTTCAGGGAGACCTGGAGAGACTTACATGAACTGATGTAAGTGAAGATTACACAATGCTCAATTCTGATGGACATGGCTCTCTTCAACAATGAGATGATTCAAACCAGTTCCAATTGTTCAGTAATGAAGAGAGCCATCTACACCCAGAGAGAGGACTGTGGGTCCAATTTTTCTTGTGTAGCAAGATAACTGTATAAATATGTAAACATACATTGGATTTATTACATATTTTAACATATATAACATATATTGGACTGCCATGGGGGGAAGGGGGAAGAAGGGAAAAATTTGGAACAGAAAGTTTTGCAAGGGTCAATGCCAAAAAATTACCTATCCATACATTTTGCAAATAAAAAGCTTTAATTTAAAAAAAAATTAGTTTTAGTTATCTGAAAAACTCATTTATGTGGAATTGTTGATTTCTTTACAAAACCAGCAAAATGAAGTATTATTGTAATCATTTTGCTTCTTTTTAGAAGCCAGCATTTATTTGGTCTCTTGAAAGGTCTTTAATGAAGTAGGAGGCTGATAGGGCTTAGGCTCGGAGGTAAGATATTCTTTAAAAAAGAAAGAAAAAAAGTTCCTGTCAGATTCTTAATAAGTTCCCACTGTTAAAAATTATAGCCCCTGGGAAGTATTGATGCAGGCTAATGATAGCTGACAACATGTCAGCAATGCTTACATTGCCATCTGTATGACCTTTGGTCTTTGATGATGTTACAAGTTTTGGAATAATTTTGTCAGGATATATTTTTCTTGTTCTTTGAGGTTTTCATTATTTGAACCAGAAATACTCTCCATGTTATTTAATTTATTTTTAACTACATTAATTTAATTCAGCAATTTCACCCAGTGGGAGTCAGTCAAATTCTTTTTTTCTTTCTTTTTTTTTATTTGCAAAACATATGTATGGGTAATTCTTCAACATTAACCCTTACAAAGCTTTCTGTTACAAATTTTTCCCCCCTACTCCCCACCCCTCCCCTAGATGGCAGGATATCCACTACATGTTAATTATGTTAAAATACTTGACAAATCAAATATATGTATAGATATTTCCACACTTATTGTTGTGCAAGAAAAATCGTATCTACAAGAAAGAAAAATCAGAGAAAGGAAACACAATGCAAGCAAACATCAATCGAGAGCATGAAAATGTTATGTTGTGTTCCACATTTCACATCCCTCTCTCTGGGTGTATATGGCTTTCTTCAATGAACAATTAGAACTGGTTTGAAACATTTCATTATTGAAGAGAGCCATGTCCATCAGAATTGGTCATCATTGTTGTTGCCATGTATAATGATCTCCTGTTTCTTCTCATTTCACTCAGCATCAGTTCATGCAAGTCTCTCCAGGCCTCTCTGAAATCATCCTGCTGGTCGTTTCTCACAGAACAATAATATTCCATAACATTCATATACCATAATTTATTCAGCCACTCTCCAAATGATGGGCATCCATTCAGTTTCTAGTTTCTAGCCACTACAAAAAGGGCTGCCACATATAGTCAGTCAAATTCTTACCTGAAATTTCATACTATATTATATCACCTATTATATTCATAAAATTGTTTTTCTTAAGGTTTGTCAAGAAAAGAACTGCTAGGAAGTCATTTTTATAAGAATTTGGGGAAGATAGTTTCCACGCTGACCAAAATGAATAAAATTATTTTTAAAATTCTACGAAGCAGCACTTTTTAGACAACACAATAGATTATTCAAAAAATTGTCCATTAAGAAAATCCTACTGTCGCAGCCCAAAAAACTTATACAACTTCTATATAATACATTAAACAATAATATATTTTTCACCCTCTATCTAGAAGTAGTATCTGATATACAATGTCAAAGTTGGTTCCAGTGAGAGAATCAAGTGAAATTTTGACTTCGGTAAAATACACACACACACACACACACACACACACACACACTTTGGCAAAGTAAAAAATACTTTGTATTTGACAAAGTACAAATAACTACTTAAAAATCTACAATGGCATGGCAGAACATTTATAATGAGTCTTGTTTTAGTATGTAAATCTAATCTCAAAAAAAAAATAAAATAAAATCTTAGGCAAATTCATAAAAATTTACCTGAAAAGAGTTATTAGTTCTGATATGATTTTCATAATTTTTTTTACCTTGGAGAAAGTTCATGAGAGAATATCTTTTTACAGATTATCATGATGATGATGATGACGACACAAAATTCCAAAGTAAACAAATAAAAAAAGTTATATAATAACTGGCATACAATGCTTCAGATCCCACTAAAAAGGTGAAGAACTCAATTCAGATTAGCAAACTATTTTAGGGCTAGTTTGTAAAGACAAGCAAACAGCATGATCATCTTTTAAGTTTGAGAAAGTTTTTTTCAACTCTAGGAGTAACTGACAAAAACTATAAAATTATTTCTGAAAGCCTACTTAACAGCTATATGTAATACAGTTTCTTAAGAAGCTCTGCAAATTAGAATTGTAGGATCATATATTTAGAGCTGGAAGGGATCTCAAGAGGTTCTAATTCAACATCTTTAATCACTCCTACTCTTTCTCTATTTACTTGTTCTTCCATGCTATTTAAAAACAGGTTCAAGTCTCCCCAATCCCTGAAAAATCCTCACTCTAATCATGCCTATATTTTACTCCCTTCTTGGTTAAACAACTTTAAAAAGTAATCTACAATTGGTGCCTTTCCTCTAATTCTATTATGAAAATTTTACAATCTGGGTTCGTACCTCATCATTCAATTGAATGGGCTCTCTCCAGATTTAAAAAGTTCTCTTAATTGGCAAATACAATGGCCTTTTTTTTCTCAATTTTTATCCTTTCTGACATCTCCACAGCATTTGATAATTCTGATCAACTTCTCCTAGGTACTCTCTTCTTTCTGAATTTTCAGGACTCAACTCTCATTTGTTTCTCCTATCTAATAGGTCCTCCATCTCTTTTTTTTAGATTCTTTATCCATGCCATGCATACCAGTCGTGGATATTCTCCAACACTATGTTCTAAACTTCTTTCTCTTTACTCTTTATAGTCTTACCCAAGATGATCTTATCTTCTCCCTTCGGTTTTTTTGACTTCTTTGTAGATGATTGCTCGATCTATATATTAAGCCGTCGTCTCTCTCCTGTGCTTCAGTTCTTTATCACCAATTATTCAATTCAAATTGGAATTATCAAAACCAACATGTTGAAACCAGAGCTCAATTTCTTCTCTGCCTACAAACACAGCATTTCAAACTTACCCTGTAACTCTCAAGGCCATTAACCCCATACTTCCAGGCACCAGGCTTGCAAATTTAGTTTTGTACTTGACTCTTTAATCTTGCTCATCCCACATATCCAATCATTTAGTAAATCTTGTGATTTCTTTCTTTACAATATCTTCTATCTATCTATCTATCTATCTATCTATCTATCTATCTATCTATCT
>JAJPUD010000798.1:481185-534120 GCA_023553655.1 Myrmecobius fasciatus | reverse complement strand
TCTATCTATCTATCTATCTATCTATCTATCTATCTATCTATCTATCTATCTATCTATCTATCTATCTATCTTTCTCTCTAATCATGCACCAATCACTCTAGTTAAGGACCTTATCACCTCTTGATTATTGAAACAGACTTCTAATTGGGCTTTCTGTCTCAAGTTTCTCTTTACTACAATTCTCCACATCACTATCAAAGTCATTTTCCTACAGCACAAATCAAACCATGTCACACACATCCCCTAAACCCTTTCAATACATTCCACTGTATTCTTAAAGAACAGAGTTCATAATCTTTTTTTGTGCCATTCCCTATCTCACCCTTGGCAATTAAGTGAATCCTATGAAACACTTTTTAGGATATCTTTAAACACATATAATAAAAAAATAATAATAACATTACAAGGAAACCAAATATTAATGAAAATAAATAAAATTTTTCTCCATAAAATTAAATGGACTCCTTGAAAACTATCCATGGACCCCAGGTAAAGAACTCCTGCTCTAGAATCAAATATAACTTCCATCATTTGACATGCAAAACTTTACATAATCCTTCCCCCATCATTCCCATTTTCTTTCTTGTCCAAGAATCCTACATAGAGCTCAACCAAATGCCCTATTTGCTGTTCTTCACATGATAGTCTATCTTCAATTCCCATACCTTTACATCAACTATACCTCATGCCTGGAATGCTCTTGCTCCTCACCTCAACCAATTAAGAGTCCCAGTCCCTGGCTTCTTTAAGACTCAGCTCAAACACTTAGCTTTTAGTGTCTTTCTCTATAAGGTTAAATCCTCCCTACTCTGTAAACATCTTATGTGATTCATATACAAGAATTTCCCATTGGAATATAAGCTTCTTGAGGGCAGGGACTATTTTTGCTTTTCCTTGTATCCTCAGCATTTATGATAATGCCTAGCACATAGAAGGTACTGAAAAAATGCTTGCTGACTGACTGACTGACACAGGAATCATTCCACAAATTGTTTGTTTTGTTTCCTAGCAGTATTAATCAATTTTAGGTTCCTGGCATTTATTATACATTCCCAGTTTCCCCAAAGAAGACTAAATGGACATTTTAATTTGTTTCTAATTCATTATTGCTACAAGAAGTGCTACTATAAATATACTGGTCCATATAGAGGATTTTCTTTTCATCACTGACTTCTGAGGTACATGTCTAGCAGGAAAATTTCTGGGTCCAAAGGCTATGAATGGATAGGAGACCAGATTTTGAAGAGCTTTAAATGCCAAGGTGGGGAGTCTATATTTGCTCTCATGGGTAAATGAGAGCTCCCACAAATCAGCTAAGTAGGAAAGTGATATGTTCACACCTTTACTTTAGGAAAATCACTTTGGTGGCTATATGGAGGATGGACTGGAGAAAGACATATAGAAGGGAGAACAATCAGAAGATCACTGTTACATACCTCTCTGGTGTAGTTATTACACCCAATTATATAGTGCATTTTATGTTACTGCCCTATTAGACTCTAGATTTCCTAGCAGCCATGTCTAATTGAAATTTTTAAGGATATTGCTTTTTTTTTTTGCATTAAGTAGTATTTTTTTTCAATTACATGTAAATTTAAATTTCAACATACATTTTCATAAGATTTTGAGTTCCAAATTTTCTTCCTTCCTTCCTTCCCTTTCCCCAGTCTAAGACAGAAAGCAATCCAATATACTTATGCATTTACAAGCATATTAAGCCCATTTCCTCATTAGTCGTGCTGTGAAAGAAGAATCAGAATTAAAGGGAAAATCCACACAAAAAAAGAAAAACAACAACAACAACAACAAAAAAAAAAACCTCCCCTCTTCTCCCCACCCCGGTGAAATTAATATGCTTAGAACTGCATTCAGGTAATAGTTCTTTCTCTGGATGTGAATAGCATTTTCCATCACAAGTCTTTTGGAATTGTCTTAAGACTATCGTATTGTTGAGAAGAGCTAAGTTTATCATAGTGTTGCTGTTACTGTGTACAATGTTTCCTTTACTTCATTCAGCATCAGTTCATGTAAGTCTTTCCAGGTTTTTCTGAAATCTGCTTGCTCATCATTTCTTATAAAACAATAATATTCCATTACATTCATATACTACAACTTGTTCATCTGTTCCGCAACTGAGGGGCACCTCTACAATTTCTAATTCTTTGCCATCATAAAAGGAGCTGCTATAAATATTTTGTACATGTGGGCCCTTTTCCCTTTTTTGTGATGTTTTTGGGTTATAGACCTAGCAGTGGTTATTACTGGATCAAAGGGTATGCACAGTTTTATAGCTCTTTGGGCATAGTTCCAAATTGTTCCCCAGAATGCCTGAATCAGTTCACAACTTCACCAACAATACATTAGTTTTCCAACATTTATCATCTTCCTTTCCTATCATACTAGCCACTCTGACAAGTATGAAGTAGTACTTCAAAGCTGTTTTAATTTGCATTTCTCTAATCAACAGAAGTACAAGTTTTGACAAAATAACATTTTGAATTCATATCACCATATACAATTTAATGACTATCAGTGATAACTATGTTAAAACACATTTGTGACTTTGTATTTTTTAAGTGGGCAGCTGGTGGCATAGTAGAAAGAGCCAGGGTTGGAGCCAGAATAACTTCTTATCCTTACTTCAAATTTGGCTTTTAAGACACTTAAAAGCCATGTGATCCTGAGAAAGTCACTTAACTCTGTTTGCCTCAGTTTCCTCATTCACAAAATGAGCTGGAGGGGAGATAGCAAATTATCCCACTATAGAGCCAAGAAACCTCAAACAGGGTCACAAAGAAATGGACACAATTGAAATCAACCAAACAGCAAATCTTTTACACGTTTAACTTATTTTCCTATAATCAGAATTTTTAAAATTCCTTAAAAACTTAAAAATATTTTATTTTGGGCAGCTAAGTGGCACAGTGGATAGAGCACCAGCCCTGAAGATAGAAGGACCCGAGTTCAAAATCTGGTCTCAAATACTTAACATGTCCTAGCTGTGTGACCCTGGGCAAGTCACTTAACCCCAAATGCCTCAGCAAAAAAAAAAAAATATATATATATATATATATAAAATCTTTGCTTCAAGGACAGAAGGAAGACATTTTGAAACTATAGCCTATTTAAAACTATAGGATGTGACAAAAATAGAAATCTAAAGAGAAAAAATGGTAGCAGTTAGAAGGGAGGCAGCAAGTCAACTTTGAGAGGCAAAGAATAGAGAAGAAATGGGAAAAAAAAAAAACATAAGTCAAGCAAAGATGAAGATTATCTAGACTTATATAATGATAGAAGCCCCAGTGGCTCTGTGCCTAGAAAAGGGAGTATTATGTGATTTACAAAAGGAATCATCATTAGGTTCTTTTAATTAATCAACTTTCCAATATGTTTAATTTTACTTAATTTATAAAAATATTCATTTGTGTTCAAATTTTCCATAACATGCATTACAGAAACTGAAGTACAACTGAAGTTGAAGTACAACTGTGCAACTTAAATATTTAGAACATTTACATTTGAGGGGGAAATAATTAAATGTGAAATGAAGATAAAAAGAAACAATATCTTTTGACTGGAGGATTATTCATGTGACAATTTAGTACCCCAACTAAAAAGGTATAAGAGAAAAGCACCAATAAAAACATTATGTAAAATGATCTATTTGAGAAGGAATACATATACTTCAATATTTTGAGACTTTACCTATATTATTTAGAAAATGTTATATTCACTGTTCAGTTTAATTAATTTTAATTAATGATGTGCTTAGTGCACATCAAAGCAATATCATTCACCATGAATAAATCACATTTCCTCCAGCTCCTATGCATTAGCACTTCACCAATAGCAATTCTGTTGCTTCCTGTCAGAGAAAAAAGATGACAAACCTAGAGACAGAAAAATCAGAACCCATCTAGTCCATCCTCCCCACTGCATCTCTCATACCTATTTTACAGAGGTGAAAATGGAAGCTTAAAGAGGTCTGTGACTTGCCCAAAGTCATGCTGGCTGTCAGAATCCTTAACTCCAATCTCAGAACAGAACTACTAAAGAAAATGAGTGTTGTTGTAATGTGTGAAAGGGGGTAAAACAAGGAGGGGGAAAAGGAAGAGTCAAGAGAGCTATAATGCAATTGCTTTTTGCAATCTAAATTTGGTCTTTGGTAGTATTATCGAAGTTCCCAGAATAGCCATTTATTTCTGTATATAACGCTATTGAAGGGGCTGAGTGATTTAAATGGTACAAATATGAAACTTCTCTAACAGCACCTGATCCCTTCCTTCAGTGTTCAACCACTATGCCAATCATCTCTGATTCAAGAAAATGGGATACTTGAGTAAAATTTATAATCTCAACTCTCTTGGGAAAACTGCTCCACAAAGTCAACCTATCAGGCAAAGGACTAAAAAGTACAAGTTCTATAAGTAAGAAATGGCCAAAATAAGAAAGAGAATGAAGCTAATAACTTCGATCTAATTCCAAAAAGTCACAATTATTGTGTCAAGTATCAGCTGCCCAGAATTTACAAAAATGCCTGAAATGACAGAAATGAAGGAATTAAACTTTTCCACCTTGACTATATACAGATAAAATTAAATTATTCTAGAAACTAATTTTCTATGAAACAAATTTGCTAATATTTCAGATGGTGTTACAGAGAGCAAAGCCTATATTTTGCATTTTTTTTGTATTCTCAGTGCTTACCAGAGTGCCTGATGCTTTCATAAATGCTGACTGATCGATTCTGTAAACACGTAAGCTAAATTTGCTAAAATGTTTTAATTTCATTGTATTTTTCTCCATTTAAATCATGGAGTCAATATACGATGATCAATTCTGATGAGCATGGTTCTCTTCAACAATGATGTGATTCAAACCAGTTCCTATTGTTCAGCGGTGAAGATAGTCATATACATCCAGAGAGAGGCCTGAGGGAACTGAGTATGAACCACAACACAGCATTTTAACACTTTCTGTGAATATTTCCATGCATTTTGTTTTCCTTCTTAGGTTGGTTTTTTTTTTCCCTCTCTTTCTAGATCTGATGTTTCTTGTGCAGTAAGATAACTGTATAGATATATATATACATATGCTGGATTTGTCATATAATTTAACATATTTAGCATGTATTAGATTACCTGTTATCTGGGGGAGTGGGTGGGGGGAAGGAGGGGAAAAGCTTGGAACAAAAAAAAAAAAGAAAAAAGTTTTGCAAAGATCAATGTAGAAAAATCACTCATGTTTTGTAAATAAAAAGCTTTTAATAAAAAAAAGAAAAAAATCATGCAGTCAAGTGACTAGGTAGGTAGAAAATAGATCTTCAGAAGCAAGAAAAGCAAAGGGAAAGTTGGCAGCTATAAATGGAAGGCAGGGTTCCTACTTGGACAGGCATTAAGAAAGTCCAGAAAGTTTGAGATTCTATGGTAAATTACACATGCTTAATCACATTCTATATGGCAACTTTCCTTAAAATTGATGACAATGCTAATAAATTGTATGTAAGGATTGTAAAATTGATAGAAAATTTACAAATCATTGAATGAGGTTTTTTTTGGTCTGCTTAGGTCCTCTAGACCTGAGGGAAAAAACTGGTTGAACTATGTCATCTTATTCTCAAGCAGGGCACCATTCATTATTTACAACTGATGTGTATAATATAATGAATTAATCTCTAATGATTAAATTTGAGGGTAACTTACAACTTAAGATGTCAAAAAACTTCCTGGCTCACAATTTTTCTCTCCTCCCCAACTCTTGCCTTCACATGAAGTGATTTAACATACATATTGATTCTCTCTCAAAAAGTATTCAGTTCCTCAACCCACTCACTTCCCAAGGGCTACTCATCCCCTTATTTTGGCTACATGAAAAGATAGTCATATACATAATCTTGCCCCCACCTACCTCTAAGTTCAAAATTCTAAAATCTCTTTATCCAACCATAACTATTGGCCTTCATTTCTCCTTCTGTTTTCTTTTATAAAACCCTACTAATTATTAAAAGAAAAATCTGACAAGAAGTCTTCTAATGAGAAAAATAAATAGTGGAATTTCAGTTTTGGAAAAATCTAATAAAGAAGTTTTCTGGGGGGGAGAGAGAGGGGGAAGAGGCATCTAAGTGGTACAGCAGATACAGCACCAGCCTGGAAATCAGGAGAACCTAAGTTCAAATTTGGCCTCAGACACTTAACACTTTCTAGCTGTGTGATCCTGGGCAAGTCATTTAACCCCAATTGCCTTGATGAAAAGAAAAGAAAAGAAGTCTTCTGAGGGAGAATTCTGGGAAGATAGCAGAGGAGGTTGGTAAATTTTAAACTCTCCAATGTCCCCCATATATAGAACAAATTTGCACCTCAGGGCAAGCATAAACTGGTGAAAACTCAAGAAGACTTGGGACAGAATGGGGGTCTTCCTGATACAACCCAAGAATAAAAAACTTGGGCTGGAAATTAACCTGTCTGAAGTGCAGGCACCTCTAGGCTAGCACAGCAACCACAGACGGCTGAGTTGGGGTTTCAGTCTCAGAAGGCTGAGTGAACCTATAGGCTGATTGGGAATACCAGGTCCAGATGTGCTGCTGAGACATGGTCCTGAGCAAGAAGGAATCAGCATTTGGAGAGTATAGAGGCAGTGGGGCAGGAACACTATTGGCTGTGGGTACTTGGAGAAGGGTGGTGGAGATCATGACTTGGGGTTTGTCCTCAGAGTAGAGAGCTGAAGGGAAATTTGAGGCACCATTCCCCCCCACCCCACAATTAAAGGTGCTTTATATTAATAGTTTTAATTTTTTTAAAAAATGGAATCTGCAAAGAAGAACCCCACCACTGAAGCATATTATGGGAAGAGGGAAGACCAGGGTTCATCTTCAGAAGAAAACACGAGAGGAGAGGGAGAGGGAGAGGGAGAGGGACAGGGAGAGGGAGAGGGAGAGGGAGGGGAGGGGAGGGGAGGGGAGAGGAGAGGAGAGAAAAAAAGCTTCTACCCCAAATTGAATTGTGAAATGATTCCCTGCCCAAAGAGAATTTATAGAACTCAAAAAAGAATTTAAAAATCAAATGACATACACTGAGGAAAACTAAAAAAAAATAAAAAATAAAAAACAAAACAAAACAAGAAGCTTATGAAAAAACCAACTAGAAAATGAGGAACAGAGTCTCAAGGGTGAAAATAATTCTTTGAAACTTAGAACTGGGCAAGGGTAAGCCAGTGAAGAAATAATAAAACAGATTATAAAGAATGAGAAAATAGAGCAAAATGTGAACCATTTTATAAGACAAATGGCAGATGTGGAGAACAAATAAAGAAAAGAAAACATAAGTATAATTAGACTGACAGAAAGCTGTAATCAAAAAGAGAACCTTGACACAATAATGCAGGAAATAATCCAAGAAAATTGTCCTGGAGTGACATGTTCTGTCACATGAGGGGAAATAAGAAATAGAAAAAAAATCCACCAATCACCACCTCAAAGAGATCCTTTGTGAAAAACATACAGGAATATTATTGTCAAATTTAGAAATCCCAGATCAAAGAGAAAATTTTGCAAGAAACAAGAAAAAAACAATTTAAATATGCTGGAGTTATAATTAGAATTATTCAAGACTTAGTAGCTACAATAAAAGACCACAGGTTCTGGAATCATATCTATCGACAATCAAAAGAACCAGCCTGTGCTCAAAAAATACCATATCCAGCAAAATTATCCATAATTTTGAATCAGAAAAAACAGACCTTCAACAAGCTTTTTTTCTGGTTGACTTTCTGTCAACCAAACCTGAACATAACAGAAAATTTAACATATAAGAGTCAAGATGAAAGATTTAAAGGAACTTAACATGGGACAAACTATTTAAACATGGACAAATTGTTATTTTTTTTTTATTTGCAAAACATATGTATGGGTAATTCTTCAACATTAACCCTTACAAAGCTTTCTGTTACAAATTTTTCCCCCCTACTCCCCACCCCTCCCCTAGATGGCAGGATATCCACTACATGTTAATTACGTTAAAATACTTGACAAATCAAATATATGTATACATATTTCCACACTTATCATTGTTGTGCAAGAAAAATCGTATCTACAAGAAAGAAAAATCAGAGAAAGGAAACACAATGAAAGCAAACATCAATAGAGAGCATGAAAATGTTATGTTGTGGTCCACATTTCACATCCCTCTCTCTGGGTGTATATGGCTTTCTTCAGTGAACAATTGGACGTGTTTTGAAGCATTTCATTGTTGAAGAGAGCCATGTCCATCAGAATTGATCATCATATAGTATTGTTGCCGTGTATAATGATCTCCTGGTTCTGCTCATTTCACTCAGCTTCAGTTCATGCAAATCTCTCCAGGCCTCTCTGAAATCATCCTGCTGGTCGTTTCTCACAGAACAATAATATTCCATAACATTCATATACCATAATTTGTTCAGCCATTCTCCAATTGATGAGCATCCATTCAGTTTCCAGTTTCTAGCCACTACAAAAAGGGCTTCCACAAACATTCTTGCACATGTGGGGCCCTTTTCTTCCTTTATGATTTCTTTGGGATATAAGCCCAATAGAAATGCTGCTGATTAAAAGGGTATGCATACTTTGAAAACTTTTTGAGCATAGTTCCAAATTGCTCTCCAGAATGGTTGGATCCATTCACAGTTCCAGCAACAATGTATTAGTGTCCCAGTTTTCCCACATCCCCTCCAACATTCGTCATTATCTTTTCCTGTCATTTTAGCCAATCTGACAGGTGTGTAGTGGTACCTCAGAGTTGTCTTAATTTGCATTTCTCTGATCAATAGTGATTTGGAGCATCTTTTCATATGACTACAAATAGTTTTAATTCTGTCATCTGAAAATTGTTCATATCCTTTGACCATTTATCAGTTGGAGAATGGCTTGAATTCTTATAAATATGAGACTATTCTCTATATATTTTAGAGATGAGACCTTTATCAGAACCCTTAAATGCAAAGATGATTTCCCAATTTATTGCTTCCCTTCTAATCTTGACTTCATTGGTTTTGTTTGTACAAAAACTTTTTAATTTAATATAGTCAAAGTTATCTATCTGGTATATACACTTTCTTGATTTGTTAATTTGTTGTTATATATTTTGAATCTTCCCTGATGTTCTGAAGCGCACATGACAATGTTCTCTTTTGTTTTGTTTTATTTTATTTTGCATTTCTTTTTATCTTTTTTGTTTTGTTTTCAAATAAAATTAATGAGTCCAAAGTGGGCTGAGGGGAGGCCTTCTCAATGAAAAAAGTAAGTAGTGGAGTTTCAACTTTGGAATCATAATAATACATTAAGAGGAATACAAGTTCTCCTCCCTTATTTGAACTTGGCTATTATTTTTGAGGCCATCATCATCTTCCTAATCATAGGTTAAGAATTGGAAGATATCTTATAGGCTATTCAGTACAATCCTTTCTATATATAGATAAGGAAACTCAGATCCACAAAAGTTATTAACTTGTCCAGGATCACAAAGATACTAAACTATCTGCCTACAATCTTAGTATCATCCTTAACTTCAAAATTACCCCATATACCCAATCAGTTGTGAAATCTTTTCACTTCTATCTTCACAATATCTTCCATACATGTCCCCTTCTCTTCACTCATAAAGCCACTACCCAAGTTCAGGTCCCCATTGCCCTATGATACTTTAAATTCATTTTCCTGTCTCAAATCTCTCTAACTTCATTCTATCCTTAAGAGAGTTGCTAAAGTGTTTTTCCTATCACAAAGATCTAATCATGTAATTCTACTCAAAAAATTCTAGTAGCTCCTTATTACTTCTAAGATTCAATACCTGGCTCTTCTCTACCTTTCCTTATATTTAATACTCTTCTACAAGCATTATGATACTGTTACACTTTAACTGTTATACTTTATTTCACACCTCTCTCTTTACACTAACTAATCCCCAAACCTATAATACTATGCTTCCTAAATACCTGGCTTCCTTCAAAATTCAACACAAATGTCACCTTCTTGCAGGAATAATGATGTTATGCCACATATAATCATTAATAAGCTTGTACTACTTTATACTCAACAAAGACATTTCCAATTACTTGTCAGGTAATGAGTAATAGTCAAAGCACAGACAATTACAAAATAGAAGAATAAAAAGCTAGATAATGTAATTTCTCTGAAATTATCCTTAATACTTTTCTTGAGTACTGAGATAATATAAAACATGGCTTATAAAATAAATGGAGAGAAATAAGAGTTTCAAAAGATGTAACTAGTAGGAGCTGAATAATTAGTGATAATTAGGAAAAATTGATCCTTATGCTGTTATTTTTAATTTGCCTACTGATAGTATATTCAGGTTCACAATAGATATTTCCACTGGGCTAAAACCTATTGCCATGTTTTACATATATTTACATAGTTATAACTTCAAAAAGTTTGAATCTGAATACTTGATCACTTTCAGGGAAATCATTATTTGTGCTAATTGCCCCCTTCACCAAGTCTGCCCTATACTCTCATTCATTTACTCAATACTAAATAAATATTTTGTCTATATACAAATGGTACTTTAAAAGGAGATAGATTAATTTTCTTCACTCTTAATTACATGAAACAAATAAAGGCACAAATGATAACATTTTATTTTTTATTTATGATATGAAACAACATTTATATGTATTAACTTTAAAGCAGATATCACTTCTATCAAAAGCAACAATCTTCCTATTCACTTATTTTCCCCTGTTAGCATTTGTGATCATGTTGGAGAGATGGTAAATAAATGTCCACAAATGAAAAAATGTGCAATACTTAAAAAGAAATATTGTCTTCAAATAATATTTCTCATTCTCTCATTCTACCCTGTTCATTATCCCTATATAATCAAAAATCAGTAAGCTTCAAAAAAAAAAAATTATCCTCACAACAATCCTACAAGGAAGGTGCTATATTATCTTCATTTTATAGATGAGGAAAATGAGGCAAACAGAGGTTAAGTGACTTAACCAGGATCACATAGAAAGTGGGTAGTACTAGATTCTGTGCTCAGGTTTTCCTGGCTTCATGCTCACTGCTCTGTCCACACCTACCGGCCCATACATGATTACAGAAATTTGTTCGTTAATAGTTATTAAAAAAAAAAAAACTTTCAAGTATGCTGTTTCTCATGAAAAGCTGTAACTATGTAGAAGGCTTTTAACAATTTTTAATATTAGAAAAACAATATCAAATAATAAAGTAAATTAGCTGATAGTTTAAAATAACTATTAAAGTAATTAAAATTTATGCTTCTAGTAGTTTCATGGAAAATGATAATGAAAAAGAACAAAATAAGTTAATTGCAATTATACATATACTTATTATGCTGAGTTTTGCAATTACACTCAAAACTAGGTTAATAAAATATAATCCTAATTTGGTTTCTTTTGAAAACTCGACACATATCTGGAATATTATTCCTATCATCAACTGAGGGTTTTTTTCTTTTTTGATTTTCTTTAGACTTGCAATTTCATTTCATACAGAGTTCCTGATAACAAATTGTAATATGGGAAATTAGCCACTATTCTTCAATTTGTGGTCTTAAGAAATTTTCTTGAGTTACTGGGATCACGTAGCCAATTATATATCAGAAGATGGAATTGAATAGAGTTCTTACAGACATTGAGGCTTAGCCATGCTACTGTCAACAATGTCTCCATACTATTGACATTCACATAAATGTGTGGCAATCATAAGTAGGATAAAGAAAGTAACCCACAATGATTCTTACCTAGCAAATTAATTTGGTACAAAGATATGATCAGCTGTGTTTTTCTCTCATTCTACAAGTATTAATTAGATTTTTATATTGCTGATCTCTATGATAAGGGCTAAAGTACATTAGGTATGATAATGAAAAGAAAAGATAATCCTGGCCTTCACAGTGTACATTCTAATGGCTGAGATGATTTTAAAGTGATAGGTAAAAAATCCATGGGTTTCTTACTCTTTCTGATGGTAACTTTTAAATGTTGCTTTTCTTCTAAGTTTAAAAGTTTACGTATTTTCAAATTGTCAGACATACCCATGGTCAAATGTAAGTATATAATACATTTTCTAAATGGCTGAGTCAATTTCCCACAATTTGATTTTCACCGACAGTGTTCCCCTTCAATGCAATAGATGGTCAAGTAGTAACTATATGGTCAAAGGTAGTTTTTTTAGAGTTCACATTACACATTACAACACTATTTTGGAGGAGAGGAGGCATATTTTGTGACTGCCAGGAAATATCATTTTTTTTAATGAAAATAGTTTTAATATTGACTTTTTGCTTTAAATAATTCATTTCCACCTGCCTTATTTATATTTTTCTTTTGAAACAACCACATAAGTCACCTTTAGATTATCTTCAAAAAAAAAAATCTTTCTATTATCAAACATGTCACAATGTAAGAGTAACAATGCAGAATAAGAATAAAACAAATTGGTGTACAATTATAAAGTTTTTAATGAAGAATAATATATAATTAATTCAGGGAACCCTGAAGACATGAAAATAATTTTGCATGTTTAAAGTTACAAAAGTTATAAACAGTATATCCCTAATTAAATTCACTCAAAAAATTTGCTATGTTCACTTTTGTATGTTACATAGCCTTTAAGCTCTGGATACATGATTTACTGGTGTTAACAATGAGAATCTATATCAAAAGACTAACAAGAAGAATGAATTTAAAAATTACTACCTTAAAAAATGGGTGCTAATTAACTTAACTATAAAGATAATGATAAATAACTTTTAAGAGCATAAGCCATAAACCAAATTAACTATAATTATAACAAATAAATTATAACAAATAAATTATAACAAATTAACTATAAAGATAATGATAAATAACTTTTAAGAGCATAAGCCATAAATCAAATTGAAAAAAATGAAATATATGTAATCAAATGAATATTTTTCAAAATATATTATTCCATTGTTTTACATAAAAATATTTTGATTAAGGCAAAATTTAAGATTGATTAAAACTCAAATAATTAAATACAAAATCCCCAGATGGTATTACAGGGATAAATAATACAAGAGATAATATGAAAAGCAGATTTAAATATCATAGTTTGTAACAGTTGACTTCTAATTCTAATGAATTCTACTTAAGAGTATACACATTGGTTAAAACAAACTGAGAACCACCTGAGGAGGCTGCTGATTGTACAATGAACAGAATATCAAGTATTTACTTAGAGATGTCAATTCCTGTCTAGGTAAATGTTATGCAATTTCATATGTCTTTCTAGGACACTACTGGTATGCTTAGCGCTACATAGAGAAAGGAGAAGAGCAAAGTGTCCCAAGGGGTTTCATTCTAAGTTAATAGAGGCAATATAGTTCAGGCAAATTCAGATCTGGTTTCAATATAATGGTCTTATTTTAAGGCAGGGAAGGTATTATTATTGTCAGTGTGTGCATACTTCCTCAAGTGTATTAACAATTGAATAGTTCATAAGAGTACAGTGTTTTAAGGAGAAATTTTTAAAAAAAGAAGAAACATGTGTGAAAAATAAAATCCAAAACAAAAATAGGGCAGAAAAGACTAAATAAATTCTCAGATACAAGGTGATGGTAAAAGTCTAACAATACAGGTTATCTGTTGAGGATGGAGCCCTTTAGAGTGAATGTGTACCGATTCAAATGAACAAAGATCATGATCTAAGTTTAACTAGTAAGATCCTAAAAGTCCAAACTAAGTATACATTTCATTTACCTATTTTATATAAAATTGTATTTCAAAGTAAGTACTTTAAGACTCTAGACTACAAATGAAATAATTGTTAATACAATCTTAAATGTTTCTTGTACTTTTCTTTTTCATTGCAAACTCAATAATCTTTAACAACCACAAACATTTCAAAATAAAAATGGAGGACTGATAATATAAGAAATTCTGAACTTTTGTTAGTTTTTAAATAAAGAAATATGAATATACATTTAACAAGGTAGTAATGAATTTCTGCATCCTTATGCATTTCTGAAAATCTACTATTGATGTTCTTTTCTCATGTCTATTACTACCCACCAACACACCAATGCTCAGTAGAAAATGGTCTTTACAACAAACAGATATGGTCCAAAAAAGTCAACACATTGACCATATGATAAAGCATATCTGGTTTTGTCAAAGAGATAGAAGATAGTCACTTCTTTTTTTTTCTCTTTGTTTTTCATTGAATTTTATAATGAAGCAAAAACAACTTAGTAAAAGTGCCTTATTTCAAGACATTTAAAAAGTATGATGATTTCAGAAAAAAAATTGACTTAGGAAAATGTGAGAATAGGTAAAATCAAGAATTTCAATAAATGTGTTTAGACAATTGATAAATATTCATTATAAAAAGTTTAAAACACTGGAAACTCAGACTTGGAAACAACTTCAGAGGTCATTTAGTCTAAATCATATTTGAACATTCCCTATAAGCAAATGTTCATTCAGCTTCCATTTAAAGGCCTACTGTGAAAGAAAATGCATTCTCTTGAAACAGTTCATCCTACTTTTGAATAGCTTTAGGTTATAGAAAGCTTTGAATTCTCAAGAGGTTCCACTATATTAAGAAACCATAATTACAATTACATTTGGAAAGAGGATTCTTGCTTTTAACACTAGCAGCATATTAGTCCTTTGGATAAACATCAAACTGTCCCCTACTCCCCCCCAAAAAGAACTTGTATTAGAATATTTATTAATACATAATGTTTGGAAAGGACTTGTCATAACTTACCATTTTCTTTCTCTTGTCCTGTTCTGTAGGTGGTTCCTCATCCTCTGCTACTTTGGGCTCTTCAAAATGAGACATCAACATGCAGCTAAGAATGTAAAATAAAAATTAAAATATGGACACAAAATCAAATTTAAATGTTTTTAAATAGCTAAATCAAAAGTATAACTATACAAAATTAATGTAAAAGTTTGATGTACCTAACAAATTAGGAAGTGGCTATTCCTACTCCTTTAAGAATTTTCATTTTACAATTAGGATACTAAATCCTATTTTATATATATGTAGTGAGAACCATAAAATTTCATGTATGGGAATAAGAAACCCACCATATACCTCTGCTGCCACAAGAAAAGATCCATGAACTCTAAGTGTAAAATAGAAAACATTTACTATGCAAAATTCCAAAAATCTGATGAAACTTAACTGACAAATTAGTTATTCATAATTTAGGATTTTTCATTTCATAATTAGAATAATAAAAAATAAATTTTATACCATTATGAATGTAATTGATTTAGTAGATGTTGCAAAATTTCCTATGAGGAATAAAAGGTTTTCTCATTGCCAAAGAAACTTACATGACCTCTAATTGTAAAAGCAATAGTAAACAATACTCATAGTTCCATTGATTCCTCTGTGGAAATTCATCACACAAAAAGTATTGCCTCAACAGACTTTATACAATTAATATGTGATTTAAAATAATTAATACAGAATTCATTTAGAATTCCACTCAGGACAAGTCAAATATCTGGTTCCAGTGTGAGGTTTGCATGTATAGCAGTCACATAACTTGACTATATCTAGAAAAAATACCATACCAATAATCAGCACAATATAAAATGTTTGTCAAAATATGAGATCAATAAGAAGTGATATCTGGCATTTATTAATGAGAATTATGCTTTAAAACTGCAAAAAGAGGGGCAGCAAGGTGGCTCAGTGGATAGAGCACCAGTCCTGAAGTCAGGAGGACCTGAGTTCAAATCTGGTCTCAGACACTTAACACTTCCTAGCTGTGTGACTCTGGGCAAGTCACTTAACCCCAATTGCCTCAGTAACAAAAATAAATAAATAAAAACAAAACTGCAAGGAGACTTAGGGTGCTTACTGAAGATTCCAGTAAGTCAGAAATTTCTGGGCAACACATGCACCACAAAGAAAAAATTCCCATTTCCTGACTTCTCTTCTTATGAAGAAGATGTAGGGATAATCACAGACAGCAAAGCCAGTAGGAGTCAAGACTAGCTTGGAAAACGTTAATCTTGACCTCTGGCTTGAGAAAATTTGGCAGTACTAAAACTTTCTGGGTCTCTAGGAGCTCCCTTGATAATCTTCCTTTTCTCTACTCATACAATAACCACTCTAATTGAGGTCTTCATCATCTGTTACCTAAACTCTTCCCCCAGCCTCTATATATCTCTAAATACTCTAAATTCATTCTCTCCACAAGGATGCCAAAAAGATATTCCTAAAACACAGGATATAGCATTCCCATAAGTCAAAAACTTTAATGATTCCCCATTAAAGGGATAAAATAAAACCTTACAGTCCTTCACAATCTGGATTCAAACCCACCTTTGCAGACTTATTTCACATTATTTTCCTTCCTGCATCCTACTTTCTAGCCAAATTGTCATGACTTTCTATTGCTCTCCATAAGAGAACAAAATTCACCCTGTCAGGATGACCTTGGGACAAATTCATTCAATCTTTTAGATTTTAGCTACTTCATATCTGATAATGGATTTGATGGCCTCAAAGGTACCTATTACCTCTAAGTCTATGATCCTATGATTTCATAGTTTAATGTCAGTTAACCTCAAATAATTTCTAATTTCAATGAAAGCTCAGTTCAGGTGTCAATTGCCACAGGAAGCCAGTCTTGATTTTCCTAGTTGTAGTCTTTTCCTTCTTATCAATTACTCTGAATACATTTTATATTTAATTTCCTGTGTATGTTATTTTCCCAACAGGGTACATCAAACCATGACTTCTCTTTTTAATCTCCAGACCTAAATTTCTAGTCTTCAAACAGACATTCCAATTTCAATGTATATCTGGCATCTCAAACTCAATCTACCAAAACAAAGCAAATAAAAAGCCAAGCTCCTTATTTTTCCATAAAACCTACTCAATTCTTTCTTTTCTCTGTTAACTACATCACTCAATTTTCCATGTTTCATGTCTTAGTGCAACTAATGAATTCACTTCACCCATACTTCCCATACCCAATCAGTTTCCAAGCCCTGTTGGTTCTACCTGTGCAAAGTCATTCACATGGGTCTCCTTCTCTGGATTACTACAGTGTAAACAATACCATTACCATATGATTAGACAACTACAAAGTCTTCTATCAAGTCTACCCACCTCCATTCTTACCCTCATCTTCACATTACTAACTGAAAAAAAAAAAAAACTTTACATTATTTGGTCATGTTTTTCATCTCCTCAAAAATTTTAAGTCTTTTATAATTTATGATATTATATCTTTCTAGTTTTTTAATCTTATACTACATCCTTGAGTAGTAATCTTTGCTCCAGCTAAATTAAATTAGACTTCTTACTTCCTACCAGATGCAACAAGTATAATTCCTATTTCTTTTTGTATCTAGCTAACCACTCATTCTATTATCTAAACAATTATTTATTTTTGAAATGTATATTTTTCATGTGGTTTACATATACATATATACACACAGACATATACACACATACACACATACACACACACATACATACATACATACATACATACATACATAACTGAATGAAAAAAATCCAACCAATCCACTTTCTAGGAGGATACTTAAGTCCAAGAAAGCAAAAGAGATGAGTTACAGAACCATCATTTAAATCTAAGTACTCCTTCAATTCAAGATTTCTTGCCACTGGATTTTTAGAAAATGATTTCTTTATTGCATACCACATATTACACTAGCTATAGGGATGTTAGATTTTATGAGTTCTTTCCCTCAATTTTTTTCTTCTAGCATCCTAATACACAGTCCAATTTAAAAATGAACAAATACCATAGCAGTACCACAGCAGCATTTTTTTTCTCTTACCTAATATTAAAGACAAAGTAAATTCATAGTAGGCAAAAAAGCTATACACAAGATAATTCTCCTAAGTTATTTAATAATGAAAAGGCTTATTCTTTCTGCTACTACTTAAATGAAGATATAATTAATTAAAAAGCTGATAGTATTTTTAAAACTCAAAATGAAATTCATAGTTTTTAAATCTTCTATACAACTTCAGCTTCTTAATATTTCTGGACAAAGACTTGCATCAATATATTAATGACTTATATGATGCTGCCTTGATTACCCATGATTATATGCAGAACATAAAATGATTAATGACCTGCTTATAAACAAAGACTTAAATTTAATATTTTAAAGAGAAAAACAGCTCTGTGAAAGTATATAAAAATAATCAAAGAACTACAACTTTAAAATATAATTTTCAGAATGAGAATATAATTATATATTCTTGTTAAGATGGGTCTTATAAAGTGGTCATGTAGTATAACCAGAAAATTTCCTTGCCAATATTCTAATTACTTAGAACTAGAATTAGTCCTTAAGTGTAATTTTTAGCTCTCACATGAGCATCCAGAAACCACCTGTCTTAATAACAGTTTTTCAGCTTCCACACATTTTGGGTTAAAAGTATGAACAGATGCTTGGTTAAAGAGGTTTTAAAAGAAAGTTAATCCAAGAACTGGGAATAATGACTTAAACAAATTGGTCATTCAGAGATTACTGGCCTAATTCAGCTTTCAAAAGTTGTAGCTTCTTCTACAGGTGCAAAAAAAAATTTTTTTTCTTTCTTAGCATTAATTCATTCTAAATTGGGAAACCAACTGAGAATTTAAAAAAAAAAAATCCAGGAAAGACAGTCCTTTTTTTAAATCTATGAATAAACAGGAAAAGGAAGTTAAAAACGGAATTCTCTAAGTAACAATATTTTTGGTTTTTTATTTTGACCTGGCTAAAAGTCTTTTAGATTCCAAATTCAGCCAGTTATCATGTACTGTTTGTTCTAAGAAAGAAGTTCAGAGCTGGAAGAACTTTTGACTTAAGCCTCATTCATTTTCATGAATAAGGGAATTAAGGCACAGACAAAGTTAGTTATTAATCCAAACTAAATAGTAAAGCCGTAAGAATTCAATTAAGTTCAATAAATATTTATTAAATACCTACAATATACGAATACTGTGTTAAATACGATATAGTACCCGCCCTCATAGAACTCAGTCTAGGAAAAAAATAAGATACATGCACAGAAAACTGTAACACACAAAATATAAGTGCACTAGAGAGATGCAAAACAATATATAATGGAAGTCAGAAGAATATTATCTGCAGTAAGGAATCAGGAAAGGTTTTATGAATAAGAAGGCAATAAAGGATACACAGGAATTCAACAGAAGGGAGAAGCATATTCCAGGCATAAAGAGTAAAATAAGGAAAGACAGGAGAAGGAGAAAGGTTTGGACACATAATAGGCTAGAAGCCAGATGTCTTCAAAAACAAGGTTCATTGTACTATGTAGAAAAGAAAACGATATCTTTTCATTTTTATCACTTCTTCATTCCCACTGCCACTTTCCAAGTTCAAGGTCCTTTCTAGGTCATAACGTTATATATGGTTCATTTTCTCTATCTCTGATTTCTCTCTCTTTCCTTTCATTTTACCAATCTAAATACCGCATTCAAAATAAATACTTCAAAATAAAAACTTACACAAATCCTAATATTTCTTAAACTCAGCCAATGGTTTGGAGTGGCCTGAGCCTGAAAAGAATTTGATGATAATTATTATTCAGAAATAAGATAACAAAAAGAAAATTGTATATTAACAGTCTTTTTAAGGCTTGTGTAGACATTTGCTAAAGTTAAAAGCAACGTCAAGTTCCAAGCTGGGAGCTAGAACAAGAAAAACTAAGAAGTTGGAGATAGGAACCAAGGCTGAATGATGGTGAGCCAAGTCAGAAATGGATAAGCCATCAAGATGATAAAATTGGAATTGAAGTTAGAAGTCACAAATGAGATCTCTTCCCAAAAAGTGAAATGATAAGAATAGAATCTTTCTGTGAAGTAAGGTTCAGTTTTCAAGACCACCTTACCCAGAAGAGGGGGCAATCTATCCCAGATTTAATTTGAACTCCTCACAAGATCATATATATGCTAGATGGGAAAGTAAAGACAAGGCTTTTTTTGGCTCACTCATTACAGAAATCCTAAAAATCAGAACTTATCCTCATAATGCGGCCATACATAATTAAATACAAAGACATTTACATGTTAATACATGCATACATATATATGTATAGTTGAAGAATATAAGAATCTGATATCAAATACTGTGTAACTGGGCATATGGAAGCAGAATTCAGAATACTGTACTAAAAACATGTCTATTAGGTGTACAAATTAAAATTATTTGCTAGGAATCATGAAGAATTTTTAGAATATTTCATATAGTAGATATGAAATTTATCAAACAAAATTAGAGTACTAGCTTTATAAACCTGTCCTTTTACCAAAAATAATAACTAAAAAAAAAATAATAATATGGCATAGATTTGACTATTAACCAGAACCCAGTAAAATTAATTTGCCTACTTACTCTCTATAAGTTCCTGTTTCAGGATCTTCTGTCATAACATCATGTAGACCTTCCACTGAAATGTTAATGATGCCACAGAATTTATCCTGGATGACTCTGGAAGAAAAAAAAAAAAGTAAAGAAAAATGAGACAAGGAGAAACTAAACAGATTATTATTGAGAAAAATGTTTTTAAAAGAGAATCTTGAATTCTTAAACAAGTTCATAAAAACTCTTGTTTTTTTTTCTTCAGGTTTAAAACTGTCATGTTATGATACACAATTCAGGAAACAATGAGAATTTCAGAAAACAAAAACATTTTGTTTAAATTGTAAAAAAAAAAAAAAAAATGATCAAAATATTTTAGTATTTAATTTGATAGCTTGACCAGAATTGATAGAATTGAATACAGCATCTTAACACTCTTCTATCCTAAATTTTGAGTCATCTCTACCCTTTCTCCACATCTCTAAATTCCATTCATTTTCCCTCTAATTTTTGCATCTATCTCCTCCTCATCACTACCACCTGACTTTGGGATTTCAGGTATGTTCTCACCTAGACTACCGTAAAAGTTTCCTAATTACTCTTTCTGGTCCCAGTCTACTCTCCCTTCAATCCAATCTCACACTGCTGATTGGATGATCATCCTAGTGTATAATACTCATCTTTCTATATATTGCTTTACATGTATTATACATGTAGTCCTTTACATGTATTATCTCTTTGGATCCTCATGAAGTCAGTTATTACTATCCCCAATTTACAGATGAGGCAACTGAAGGTGAGCATGGTTAAGTAATTTATTTAGGGTAACAGAACTACTAATTATATAAATACTCAAACCCAAGCGGTTCTGACTCCCAATTCCAACACTGTATCAATTGAGCCAAGCTGCCTCAAGCTGCCATCATGTCATCAGGTAAAACCAGGCAAGACCAAGCTAGGGGATTTCTGGTCAGTTCTGCCTCATCCTCTTCCATACTTGCCACTAGTCCAGTCTATTTCCTGGATCCCATGTCTAAACTCTCACCATTACCCAAAGAGAAAAATCTGCCCAACATTGTGAGCCCTTGTTAAAGTCATGACCTGACTGAGGGTTTCAGGAGTATCACCTCAAAAATGCCTCATCCTCTGCAACCAATGAGGCCTAAGATTTCAAAGATCCCTGCTCTTAGCATCTGACAGAATCAGGGATTTGCTTCATTCACATCCTTGCTACATCTCCCACTTTCTTCTTTTATCTCCTATTCAGAGACTCGTCTCAAATCAACATTATCACTGCTGTGAAGGACATGACAATCTCTTGCTCCATGATTTCATAAAGAACTCTGAAGCCTAAGCTTCCCAGAGTGAAGTTCCTTTTCCTGTCATTTGCTAATAACCAATCAAGCACACTCGCCCTCTTCTTTCCAGGTCCCTATCTCACTCTGCTTTTTTTTTTTTTTTAATTAATAACAAACTGCCTGTCATGTTAACCTTACCTCAAACTACTTTGTATAGATTCCGTATTCAATTTTCTATGTATCTGGTGTAAGATACTTGATGGCCAGGACAAGTTCATTTTTGTCTTTCTAGCTCTATCATATAGGACAAGAAATGTCACATATTAATCAAATTCAAAAATATTTTTTGAATTGCTGAATTGAATGTCACTCCTCTTCCAAAAACATCCAGTGGCATTCCATTGCCTACTCAAAAAATGATAAAATCCTGCTAATGAGCTCTTCATGATCTGTCTCCATCCTACCTTTTAACTTTATCCCATGCTAGCCTCTTCTGTGTACTTAACACTCCAAACTGAGCCACTCATCAACGCACATTATTTGTTCAGGCTCTTTCTCCCAAACAAGCCCGAAATGATCTTTCCCTTTTTCATTTCTATCGGTTCAAGTTTATCTATTCCTTTAGAGTTAATTGACATGGTCCACCTCAGTCTTCAAGGTTTTTTGCTAGGAAATCTCCTTTAGAATTATCTTCTATCATTGTTATCTATGAATATATGTTTCCATGTATTAAATTATAAGCAAATTCTGGGTCATTTCTATCAGATCCTAGCAGTGTTCTACATACATGATGCACTTAAAACCTGTTGAACTAAAATGTTACAGAATTTGTATGGTCAGTAGTTCTTCATTATTCATTCATTTTCTTTGAATAATCCTTCTAGGAATGACAGACATACATTTTTTAATTCTATCTATTTTTGAAATCACTGTAGAGAAAAAGGATGCAATTACTTTTTATAAAACAAAGTTTTATATTTTCTCTGTCCATAACTCCTTGTCATTTAAGGACTGGACCTATAAACTGGCCCAAATGACTTTAAGCAACTGATTTTTTAACACCTTATAATATATCACAATCACTGGCTAAATTACTATGAGTCTTCTCATTATATCTCAAACTAAAATTAACTATGGAAAACAAAAAAATAATTTCATGGTCTCCAGAATAATCTGATAAAAGATAAAATAAAATAAAAATTTTTAAGCTACTGATCCAACATGTGACTTTTCACAGAAACAGAAATTACACATTTAAACTAAAATTAGTGTCTGTTCCTGGTACTTTCCAGGACAAACTCTGAAAACAGTTTTGTCTTAAATGGGAATATACCCCTTTTTATACAATATTTCTCTGAATATTTATGGAAAACTATACTAATACTTCTCATATTAAACATAACCATTGGGAGGGAAATGAGACAACAAATCCTTAAGAATATTTCATTCAAATACAGAATGAAAAGAGGATCAAACATCTAAAAAAAATTTAAACACAAAACAGTGCTTAATAATTTTACATAAAACAATGGGGAAAAGTTTTTACACTTTAAGAAATCTGTGTTTTAGATGTTTCTACAAGCATCAACAATAGTTGATGTCTTATTCTTGCAAAATAAGAAAAGAAACCCACTTCTAGAATTATTAATATTAAGGAATGTTGAAATTTTGCCTGTGGTCAAATTCACAATGCCTAAAATGTTAAAGTAAGTCAAATCTGTTTTCTACTTTGCTAATTCCTTCACTTTGAACCTTTGAGTTCCCATTCCAACTGTAACACCACAGAGTCTTCCATTTAATTTTTTTTTTTTTTTGCTTTTTGCTGAGGCAATTGGGGTTAAGTGACTTGCCCAAGGTCACACAGCTAGGAAGTGTCTGAGACCACATTTGAACTCAGGTCCTATTGACTTCAGGGCTGGTGCTCTATCCACTGCGCCACCTAGCTGCCCCGTCTTCCATTTAATTCTATACACCTACCCTTTAATGCAGTACCTCCCACATTTTAGCTATCTTTCTCCAAGAAGATTTTATCTGTAGAGTCTTACCAATTCTGCAGGCTTTTACCTTTGTTTTAGATAACTTGGCAATCACTGTTACAGACATAATGCAAATACTCTTATAGAAGGCAAGAAGCATAATTTGAAACTAACAAAAATTAATCACTCTTATAACCATTGAACCGGAATTTAATACCAGCAAATTCTAGGACCTAGATTTTAACTGTTTCAGTAGAGAGATTAAAATTTTTATTTATGTTATATTGTATTTGCAATAACTGCAATAACGGGGCAGCTAGGTGGTGTAGTGGATAGAGCACCAGCCCTGAAGTCAGGAGGACCTGAGTTCAAATCTGGTCTCTGACACTTAACACTTGCTAACTGTGTGACTCTGAGCATGTTCCTTGACCCCAATTGCCTCAGCAAAACAAACAACAACAACAACAACAACAACAAAAACCTGCAATAACTACTACTAGTAATCACCATCCAGATCATAAAATTAAAAAATAATTTTTCTCCACCTCCCCTACCATGAAACCAAAACAAAAACTATGAGACCTTAAGGTTGGAAGAAATTTATACAGATAGGTGTGAGCATGATTCACACACATATAATGAAGGGTTTGGTTCATGTGTCTATATTTATATGGATAGAGATGTATGTAAAGTGGTTTTATTTATTTCTGATGCTGCCACAAGTGGGCTGGCAATAGAGAAGCAGTAGGCAAAGAGAGACTGAAGCCAGGCAACACAATATAGATGATGACCATTTATTTGCCTGAGAAAATGAGATAGAATAGGATCACTTGCCAATATAAAAGGGGTTTGTCTTGGTAAGGAAAAGGGTCATCATTTCCTATGAGATGGGGGAAGGAGGAGAAACTGGAAGGAAGATTATCTGAGAGATGTTAAGATGAGGAGAAAACAATGAGCTCTTAAGTAAATAGCCTCAATTTCTTCAGTGACACATGCAAGATTCTCAGTTGAACAAGTAAGAGGGAAGAGATTCTCAAGAAGATTTGAGATGGGGGGAAAAACAGTTTGGAAAAGGTACGAGGCTGAATGTGACAGTGAATCAAATAGTACTATTTTATTTCAGTGAGGGACAAATTGAAATTATTTAACAAATCTGCAGTAGTCTGTCAGCATAATTTCATGGTTTTCTCTAGCTATTTTATTCAACATCAGATGAATATAAGCAAAGGAACTGAAGATGGAAGTAATGAAAAGTTGGGGCTTGACAAGGCATAATCACATACATCTAACAGGGTGGCAAGAGAACCAAGTGTCAAGGATACCGTCTATATATCAAGCATGTGAGGTATGCCCTTATAGGTATTATCTTCATTTTATAAGAGAAGAACATGAGTCTTTAAAAACTTATGTTAGATGACCAGGCTGTGGATCATAAAGATGTATATAATATTGTTCTTTCCTCAAAAACTTTACAATGTAGAAAGAAGGTAAGAGTTTTTTTTTTTTCAACTGAAGATGAAAACACTTCCATCACTTTGAGAGACTACCAGACAATTTCAAAAAGAAAGCAGTAAAGTGAATTTTCTTTTCTCCATGGTTGAGAAAACACAATGTTGTCAGAGAAGAAAATATGTAGTCAATTGAAAAAAAAACTACAGAAGAGCTAACAATTAAAAACAATCTGAGATAATGTTGGCAAAATCTATACATTATAATCCCAGAGAGAGGTAAAAAGGTCTTCAAAAAAATAAGCAATATCTCATAAAATTTAATCAGATATGAAAGGGTCCTTTGTCAAGAAAAAGTTCAGAGTCTAATGGTGCTATATCAGGTAACTGATATTAAAACAAATTTCTTTTTTGAACTTATATTTCTTGAGGTCTTGAGGTGAGGTAGACTGAGGTGTAATGCTTTTCTGATTTTCATGTGTGTGGAACAGAGACATAATGGTCTGAATTCAGCCACTCTTGGTAACACTTTCTGATAGGACCACCATTAAAAAGAAGCATAATGTAAGTCTCCTAGGCTAGGGAGTTCAAATTTGAGTTTTTATGAAATAATAACTTAGATGCACACAGTGCTATAAGACTTAAGACAAAATATTACTTTCCTCTTTTTACAGATCAGAAATCTGATGACTTGTGTCACACAGCTGGTAAATATATGACTGAATATTTAAACTCACCTATCCTTACTCCAAGTCCAGAATTACTTACATTATAGTATGAAAAAAGCTTATATAAAATCCCAAATGGAAGAGATTACCAAAAACCAATGTGTGTAACTATACCTATCTATATTACATATATATATGCATATACATGTATATATATATATATGTATATGTGTATGTATACATACATATATATGTATATGTGTATATATACATACATATATACACACACATACAGAGAGAGAGAATATTTTGCATTAATAAATAATGTGATTTGATGTATGAAAGGTTTAATATTTCTCCATAAACAAGCATTCTGGGAGAAAAAGAAAAACATATGAGACACAAAAATACAAATTGAACACTCTAAGTATGATTCCAGACCCAGATATTTGATTATATAAAAAAGAGAAGCAATTTAAATGTTAAGGAAATTAAATTTCCCCCTTCTATCTCCCTTTTTCTTCTTTAAGTTCATTTTGTCCTAAGCACTTGGGATGATCCCTCTAGCCACCTTCTCCTTTCCCTACTTTCCCTACAAACACCCCCTAGAGCCTTTGAGATTCCTCTGGGATCCAGACTATACCTTTCTGACCCTTTCTAATCCTCTTGTATTGAAAGGGGTAAAAGGGGAAAAGTGAGAAAGATAAGGAAGAGGGCATTCTGTTCAGGTTCAAAACAGAAGAAATGTTCCATATATTCCCAATAGAATTTTGAATGCATTTTCCCATTTTTATTAAGTGTTTAACTACATTCCAAGAACTATTTTAGACCCTGAATAGAAATACAAGAAAAGAAATAATTCTTACTGGTAAAAAGCTTATGTTTTAATATTTTTAAAGACTATTTCCATGGGAAAATGAATTACAAATTACATATCAACTACCTACTAAAAAAAAGTTAGGGCACTATTTGCTGTTTATGCACCTAATCGAAGCTTTAATAAGTGAGAGGCTATGAGGAAAAGATTCTTCAGGGGACTTAATTCAGAATTGTGCAATGCCTGTTTATAGTTTAGCTGTTGAACTTACACAAATCTGTAATAAAGAAATATTTCTCAAAAGATAGAAACTACATACAAAAAAAAAGAATTAGAAATTAACATAAGTTAGAGCTTTTCAAATGAGAAATCACTAGGGCATTTTTAAATGAAACTGGTGATAAACTGATAAACTAGAGGAACTATAGTTTTTAAATGTACAAGATTAAATTTTCCAAGTTACTGAAAATTCAAGTATAAAATGAATACATGTAAAACGTCCACACATAATACATTTGAATTTTTCAATAATCCTTTCTTACAATCCCGTTTTCTTTTTTACCTAAGACAATTATGAATACCTTTGCTTGTTTCATAAAAGCATGGTCTATTCATGTGACTTCATCTCTAAATTCTTTTAATGCTGTATTTCAGTTAAGTTACTTTTTATAAGTATTTTAGCTATCTCACAAAATTGATCAGATGAATCATGGCCACAGAACTCCAGGATCACAGCTCTAGACATAAAAGGCATCTCAGAGTCTATCTTGTGTAACTCCCTTATTTCACAGATGAAGAAAAGACTGGAAGTAAATAATACAAGGTCACACAAGTAGAACTGGGATTCTGACTGACAATAGAGATAATTTCTTTTCTTATTCTTTGCAAAGAGAAGGGGGGAGAAAAGTTTGAAGCTCACTGCTATTCTTTACAGTAAAAGGTAGTTAAAATAAAAATAGCAATTCTTAAAACAAGTAATCAAATGTTTTTGAATATTATTATAACCTAAAGACTTGAGATGGCATAGAGTAAGAACAGATTTTATATTTTGTAGATATGCATTTGGTTAATTTTTTACCACTTTTAAATGGATATGATTATAGAATACTTTTCTGCTCTTCTCTGTATTCTCAAATTACCAACTAATGATCTTGCAGAGATATTTTATTCCATAAATTCTTCAGCAGAACAATAATAATTCTTTTAATTCCAAATTATTTTTGTCATTTTTATAATGATTTATCCCAAAATGAGAAGTCAGAAAGCATTTACAAGAGAGCATTAACTTCTGAAATAATGAAAAAAAACAAGTGTTTTAGGGGCAAATATTCATATTCATATATCTGTAAATACATATGTATACAGATATATGAAAGAATTATGGAATAAGAGATAATAAGAATAATACATTTATAATACCTAACATTTTAATTTTAAATTATCAATAAGTATTTAGAAAGTACTCACTATAAGCTCATTATTTTGCTACATACTGTGTAATTAATAAAATATAAAATATCAGAAACCCAATGTATCATTTGACAGTAACACGCGCGCGCGCACACACACACACACACACACACACACACACACACACACTTTCATGCATTACTTAATGAGGCTACAATGAGATAACTAATATCAAAGAAAATTTGCATTCTACTATTAGATTTTATGTGTTTTAAAGGCAAATAAAATCATATAACACAAAGAGTTAAGATAAATATGATTACAAGGCAGAATGTTCAAACAGGATGACCTGTGCCTGACTTTCAGGCATTATTTGTTTAGGAAGTCCAACTTGTTCCATAACTGTTTTTCCTAATGGATTCTGAGCCCTAGCACAAAGTGGTTCTGTAACACTATATCTAGCTGATTGATAAAAACTGTAGTATTCTAGTTTATGCTCTCCCGAGTTTTCTTGTGTCTTCAGTTTCTGTCTAAACTGAATAATCTTATAGATCAGAAAAATAATCACAACACAAGCAAAAATGAAAAAAACTAACAAAATGTCAAAAGCCTGATTCAACTTCTCAACCTCCTGTGTACATATGAAAGCTGTCTCTTGTGTTAAAGAAACAGCATTAGTTGATGGGTCACTACTGTTTTCCACACTCAAGTTAACAGGATTAAGCTGTATTTGTACCGGTAACATTGTTGTTGTCTCTGATGGATTCTTAAAAGCATGTTCTTGAAAAAATCTATTGGGAGTTGAAGTCAAAACTCTTCCTCTGAAGGTAACACTCTCAGTTTCAGACTTTTCAAAATGTTTCCCAAATGTAGCTAATTTATGCCAGGCCATCATTAATGCAATAGTCTTGTGATGAATCTGAGGAGATTCTATTGCCCAGGCTGGTGATCCATTAGTTGGAGAAGTAAGGCAATCTGCAAATTCAGTCGACTTAATGTAATGCAAGGCTCTGCCACACATTGATGGAGGATTCTGACAATAGATGTTCAGAGTAATGGCTAAAGATGTTAGCCAGTCACGTAGACTCAATAATTTGCAGCTACAGTTCCAAGGATTATAATTGGCTTGAAGATGTATCAATGAAGAAAAGGATTTAAGAATTCTAGGATGCAGGTCTGTAAGATTATTAAATGACAGATTAAGAATCTTTAATGGAGCTCCCACTCTTTCAAATGTAATCAATGCTGATTACACTTTTCTATACAAATGCAAGTACATTAAATTTTCTGACAATCTAAGCAAATTGTAATTTAAATTTTCCAAATCATTATGACTTAAAATAAAATGTTTAAGATTAATTCCACTAAATCTATCCTTCTAAACATTTTTGATATTTGCAGTTTTCAGAAATACATATTTCAGCTTGACTAGTTCTTTAAATGCAAAAAGTCAATATGGTTATGAGACAAAGAAAGTTTTTTTTAAGATTTTTTAAGTATACCATTATTTGATGGTACCTTTGATAAATTGATACCTTCAAGATATAAAAACTTAAGGTTTCCAAGATAAAGAAATGTTATTTTTGAAATTTTATGGACAGCCAGATTAAGTATCTGAAGACTCATCATTCCAAGAATTCTTTGCAGAATAAGATAATGAGCTTCTGAAGCTATATCACTAGATAATCCTCTTGGAACAAAAGCTATCTGATTAAAATGTAACCATAAATCAGGAACAACTGAGAGTCCCTAAAATAAAGCTGGATCTAAGCATTTTATTAAATTACGGTTTAGGTACTGATAATACAGTTGCTTCAAATCAACAAAACCTTTTGGATATATACATGCAATGCTAGAATTGTCCAAATATTGTGCTTAAAAAAGCCTTAAGATTTATCAGTTAATTTGGATTTACATGGATTATATTAGTTCCACTCAGATATGCATTGTACTTTTAGGAAAATTCTTGGAAATACTTGAAAGGTCTAAGCTACAGCAGTTAATTTGTTTCCCAGTGTAAAAGTGGCAAACAGATGAACACTCTAAGTTCTCTTTTGGAATCAATTAAAAAAAAATTTTTAAACTAATAGAGGCAGTTATAGGCAATCCAAAAAAATCTGTAATCCATACATCGCCTTATGCATATGAGACTTAGCTAAAAAAAGGGGGGGAAGGCAAAACTATAAATAATCATGTGCTTTATTATGCCCCAAAATTCTGAATTTAGTCTATTCATCATTTTCACTGGTCAAGCATTAGTTATTATTAATAGTTTATAATGAAAAAACACTTTACTTAATGTCTTTTTTCAACTACATGAATATTCATATTACGATCATGAAGTTCAAAGAATGTTCTATTAGAAGTATTATTAGTTCTTCGGTAATGATTCATTATTTAAAGTATATAATTAATTAAAAAAGAACAAATATTAATATAGAGATTATCACTGTAGCTAAAATATTTCAACACATTTTCACATCATTTAACAATTCTGATCATAACCTAGTTAAAGTCTAATTAGATTATATTAATTCATTGTGTAATTATGCTAGTTCCTATAATCTAGACTTTTCATTACATTTTAATTTTTTGTATTCATTAAAAATTTAAATATGCTGCCTATATTGAAATTTTAAAAGCATCTTACCAAGAAACAGAAGTTCATCTTATTCGCTCATATGGATCAGTGAATATATTTACTTTAAAATGAGTTAAGAGATTGTTAAACTCCATTCTTTCACCATAGTTTTTTTTGTCCTGGTTCACTCAGGAAACAATGTTCTTCCCACTGGTTCCTCTATAGTGAATGTGCAATACAGAGGTTACCATGGATACAGGAAATTGAGAGACAGGAAGTAATTTTATCTGTTTCTGAAGTATTTGTTGGAAAGGAAATCTCAAAAACTTAATTCTTGAGAACACAGAGTTAAATTCAGTTCTCTTAATATATTAGGCTTCCCTCAGAACATGTTTCATACTTCATAGTTGATTTTAAAAAAAGTGAATCTTCAAAATTTTAGAACATAAAAATATAAATAACTATGAATTATTATATGAAGATGTTCACCAAAAAATACCATATACACATTATAGCATAATTATAACACATAGGCCCCTTCAGATCCAATCTTCTGTGATAAGGATTTCATAAAACTCCTTGATTTTAATATAAATTTTAATTTCAATAGCGAGCTTAAGTGACTGCTCACTATTTAGGAGCCTATCAATTATTTTCATTCTTTCAAGAGAGCCCTAGAGCCCTACTCTTCAGCACTGCCCCTCTAATTTTAAACCTAAAATTCAATTCTATGTTTTAGACACCTCATTAGGAGCATAATTTATATTTAAAAGGTGGTAATTTTACAATTATAATGTACAAAGTACAGTAAACTATAAACTATATTGTTCTTTACATTTTTATAATTATATTGTACAAAGATAGTATTTCTTACTATATTGAGAAGATATTTACAGTGAGAAAGCCAAAGGCTAAGTGCAGATCAAGTCAGATAGAAAAATGAAATAGAAATGTTAAAATTAATTTATTATATTAAAAATTTGGATGAGGATTGAAAATGTTTTCTTATTAAACCAAACTGGGCAAATATTATACCTCTAATAAAAAATATAAGCAAAATGTGTGAAATAAACTTCATTAATTCTGTCATTCAAAAAGCACTTCACTTCCTACTCTCAGTCTATCATATCCACAAGTCTTGCTTTCTTGATGCCTTGGAGAAATCTCCAATCCACTGCTCTGCCCTATTTGGTGGCTGTTTTTGCAGGCCAATTATTTCAGGAAAGGCTCATTAACTATGATTCAGTTCACTCTCTACTCTCTGGATATTTCTTTCACAGCCTTGTCTAACATCTTCCTTTTAGCTATCTTCATCTAAAATGTCTATTGACAATACAGGTGTTAAAATTCTCTTAATTAAATTTGAATACTACAACTATGTCAGTATTTTATCTCATATTCAAAAATATTTCAATGTATGTTTAAATTCCTTAGTGATTTGTAATTTTCAATTTTAATAATTTTTTAAAGTTATGAAAACAAATGAATGATGGTTAATATTTGAATCAATTAGTGATCTCATTGATTGGGTTCTTCCCTCCAAACATGCAAAACATACCTATCCGGTGCAAATCTTATCCACATTCTACCATAATTTTACCACATGTTACTCTGTAGATCTTCCCTTATGTTTTCCTGGTAGAGTGAAGATAACAAAAGAGCAGTTAGGCTGCTCACCTATCATCCCTTACCCTAGCTGCAAGCCCATTTTACCAACTCTTATTCTATTATACATTTTCTTGACACCTTTTTTATTCCTGGTCTTTTTTGAAGTTTCTCATTTGTTTATGACCCACCAAGGTCTTTTCCACTCCTTTTTATGTGATCATTCATTCTCAGTTCTTCAGAAATGGTTTTGTCCCATGTTTTCACATATATATTTCAAGAATGATGAGGTACTGATATTTTTAAAAAGACAGGCCTTGTTTCTAGGAAAAAAGTTTAGGGTTATTAAATGAGCCTAGCATGTCCACTAGGAAATCAGGAAATTGATCCCATTTTTCTAATAAAAAGACAGTCCCTGTCTCTGACAATCTAATGAGGGGAGACAATATAAAAAAGGAAGGATAGGAATGTAGGGGAGAAACAGGGTACAAACGAATGTCTGGAGAGTCATCTTATTTCAGGGGATTGAAACCAGGCAGAGCCATAGATGAAGAGGGAACATTCCACTATCAACATTTGAGAATTTGGCTAACAGATGAAATCTTTATTAGTTTTAAGGATAGAGAATTTTAAAGTTATTATTTTCTTTTCCAGAGATAAACTTGAAATATTCCATATAAAGAATCATGGGTTGAAAGATTCAGAACTAGAAGGAACACTGAAAGTGATCCAGTACAATTCTTTCATTTTATATATCAGAAAATAAACCTGACTGAAGTTAAATGACCTATATACAGATGGATACACACACAAATGTATATGTCATTTAATAAACATTTATTAAGTGCCAGGTAAGCACTGGTTTATAAAGAGGATAAACAGTTTCCTTTCCTAAGAAGTTTAAAGTGAAAATGGGGGAGGCAACACACAAAGAGTTTTGTACAAACGATAGAAACATGACAAAATGGAAATAATCAACAGAGGGAAGGGGATATGGAGGCAGAGAAATCTAGGCATGGGAGAGAGTGAAAATTCCAGATTCAAAAGACGAAGTGTACTCTGCATTTGCTGTTCTGCCTGATTTCAACTGCATGGAATGATATGCATTTAAGTTAAGTTGATGGCCCACAATCTCATCACAATATTGCTAATTCAAGTCTCAAACTCTATTGACATGGAAGGCTGGAAGGTAGAATACCAAACTCCTCCCAATGTCTTCCTTTAAAAAGGGCACAAACTAGACTTCAGAAACTCACTCTCACTTGCACTCCATTTCCCTCCCTCACTCCTGCTTTCCTGTCTCTTTTTTATGTTGTCTCCCCTCATTAGACAGTAAGAAAGAGATGAGAAATGTCTTTTTATTATTGTATCCTCAGCCCTTAGAAAGACATAGGTAGGGGGTTCACTGGATAGAGTGCTGGGCCTGAAGCTGGGAAAACCTGGGTTTAATATGCCTAGCAAATCAATCACCTCTGTATGCCTTAACCCCCTGGAGAGGAAATGGCAAACCATTCCAGTATTCAAGAAAAGCCCATGAACAGAACTAGCATGATATAGTTCATGGGTTCATGAGGAGTCAGACATAACTGAACAATCAAACCACAATCAGCACTTATCACAGTTTCCAGTGTATAGTAGGCCTTTAATAAATGTTTAGTGAATTGGATTAGATTCTGTGAGAAATACCAAGGAAAACAAGAGTCACCAGATCAGAATTTATGGGGATGGAGAAAGTCTAAGAAAATGGAGGGGGGGGGGGGGAAGAGAGGGAGCAAGGGCCAAGTATAAATAAATGCCCAATAAGAATGCCAGAGATAGTACTTTATATCTGATCATGGAGATGGCAACAAGCCTCAGGAATTTATAGAACAGAGGGGTGGGGTAACATGGTAACAGCTTCACTTTAGGAAGATTGTTCTGACAGCTGAATAGAAGATGGCCTAGAACAGGGCTTCTTAAACATTTTCCATTTGTGACCATTTTCACCTGAGAAATTTTTGCATGACCTCAGGTATATAGGTATTTAAAATATGTACACAAATCAAACATTTGCTGATAATAAATCATAATTTTGGCATTCCCACATTTAGTTACATGATACCAATTGGGGTCTCAACCCACATTTTAGAAACTTTGGCCTAAAAAAAAGAAACTTGAGATATGGAGATCAACCATTACAATAATACAACTGTCCAGGTATGAAGTGATGAGAGTCCATAGTAAGGTGGTGGCTAACAGTGCAGACCAAGTAGAGTGTATGAGAAAGTTATTAAGAAATAACAAAACTTGGCCACAAAACAGCCAGGAAGTTAAAGTAAGGAGTCAAGTAATGAGTAATAAGTAATGAGCCTAGGAGACTAGAAGGATGCTAATATTCTTGAAAATAACAGGGAAAGTCTAGTTTTTGGAAAAAAGATATTACCATACTTTGGATATGCTAAGATTTATATCTGCTTTAATATTCTGATGTGATCTCATGCTATCACAATGAAGCAGATGGCAATCATCCACACCTATTTATCCTGTTAAGTGTTGCTAATTTATACAGAGGTCTCTGAATGCTCAACAAGGTACAGATAACAAATGGATGATATAGGTTACAGATCAGCTTTACCTACCCCATCACTTTTACCAAGTGAGTTGCAAAACTTCTTTTCAGTTTATATTACCCTCTGAAAACATTTTTGATACCACTTTTTTAAAGTAATGATAAAATGTTTTAATCTGCTCATGTCCTTTTGTCTCTCTAATTTAAATTGCTTCTGGGTGAATCACTACTAAAATTTTTTTTTTAAATGATGTTCTTCCCTGGGTTATGACCATATACCATCTTTATGAATATATGTATGTTAAATTTCCCTGATAAAGAGTTCGGTATACAAGATATGGAAACTATATATGTAATAGTCATTCCTCAGTAGATAAGGCAAAAGATATGAACAAATAGTTCTCAGAAGAATTGCAAATTATACACAAACATATGGAAAAACACTCCAAATGACTAATAAGAGAAAAGAGAATTAAAACACATCTTGCAAATTGGCAAAAACATCCAAAAATAACAACTTTTAATGTTGGAGGGGGAATGGATAATCACACTAATACACTGTTGGTGGCGTTGTGAAAAGGATTATTTTACAAAGCAAACTGGAAATATGTAAATAAAATGTCAACATCCTTTGAACCAGAGACTCCACTAATGAATAGTTATACTGATTATCTTATCATGAAAAATATTTATAAAAATCTTCAAGTTGTTTATTCTTTGCAGCGATTTTAAGAGCTATAATACCAAAAAAATTTTCATACAATTTTATATATTGTCCCTTCAAAAATGATTTTATTATACTTTGTAATGTCAAATGATTATAAGCTAAATTTGAAATGACAGACTTCAAGTAGCCATTTTGGGAGATTAAAATGAAGAAATGTATATAGTTATATTTGCTTCAGACTGAAAAACTTTATTCACCTCCAAAAAAGATTCATAGAAGGCAAATTTTTAACTGAATTGAGTTTGAATATCAGGCAGCCATCTAGGTAGAAATATCCTGGAGGGAGATAGAAATGCAGGCTTGGAAGTCAGATCCTGATGAAATGGGATGTTCCCCTGAAAATTGTGCACATATATGGTAAACTACAGAATGTATTTCCTTTCACTTTGAATAGAAAATATGGAAGGGTTTTCTAAAAGCCAAAATATATGGGAATTTAAAAAAGTTAGGAATGTCTCTTGAAATAGGTAATTCTGAGATGTGGGGAGAATCATTAGGAAGTATAAGTGGTATTAAAAAGAAAACTAAAATTTCTTAAGGATAACAAACAAAAAAAAGTTGGTTTTTTTTATGTTTGAATAAAGATATTTCAAAAACAAAACAAAAACCCAGACCTATAATCTAAGACCTAGACCTCAAATTACAAACTTCCCAATCAATCTATTCCTGTCCCTTTCTCCCATAAGCACACACCTACCTCATTTGAAATCTCACCCAAGTTATGGATCTATACCAGTAAAATTTTTTATCTTCTGAGGTACTGTATGCAGTAAAAACTTAATAAATGTATATTGAATGAATTAATCATTCTGCCCCTCTATTAATTTCCCTTCACATTTTTTGAGTTGATAACTTTAACTTCTCTGTCCCAAAGCACAGATTATAGTCAGTTTTGTACTATATCTAATCACTCTACTATATTTCAGTCCAGACAAACTGTAACTGACACTTCACGTGGCAATAGTGGAATTTCAAAATGCCAAGTCAAAAAAGAAAAATAGATTTAATATCTTAGGTGACTTTGGGACTCTGATAACATTGCTCAATAACTAAATACTGTAGTATAGAAAGTGGCAAGGCAGGAAAGAAATGCAAAAATCCTGATGTTACAATCTAGTTCTGTTTGTCTTTAACAAACACTGGTTAAGAAGAAACTTAGCATTTATTTATTCAAAAACCACTGAGTACCTCTATGTGCAATATATTATGATAAATGCTGAGGGAGACACAAAAATTAATAAACAAGGAGCTTGCAATTCAATTATGTGAAAGGAAAGCAAAACTGATAAAAGAATGATTTCACTTAGCATTAGAAGAAAAGTTTCTGAGCTTACTGGCCATACAAGCATATTTCTTCTATTTCTGATTCAAATTCCACATAAAACTTGCTACATATGCCTTAAAATATACACATATGTAAAAATATACCTACTAATTTATACACCTATTTTTCAGATATCTGAAACCAATATGATAAGTCTTCTGAAAGTTATATTTTATAAGTATCCATCAACTTACATAATAAATTTGGGAGTCTAATACCAGGACTGGCAAGGTTCCTCCCAAGGCTTCATCTATAGAAAATCTGGATTGGGAAGACTCTTTCCCTACATATTTTTCTCTCTCTCTTGGAATAAATGCTTGAACCAAATAGGAAAACATCTTGTCAAATTTGTTATTAACTATTAACTATTTTCTAGGTACGAAAGCAAAGCAAATGAAGTAAAATTAGAATGCTAGTTGTTCTAAATTTAATCTCAAACTCTTATCTATGCATGGATCACTGCATGTCAAGACTGGAGATAAATAATCTCCTGAACAATCAGGAAAAATTATTTCCTTAAAAGGAAACCACCTTTAAGAATCCATGCAATATCACCAATCAACCAACCAATCAACTATATTATATACTATTAGTGATTGGTTTGAGCATATAAACACAAACATTAAACAGATATCTTGAGATCTTTTCTTCAAAGGGTCTGAATAGCCAGCTGCCATAAAAGTCCTCCTCTTTAAAACTATACTATTCTAATATTGTTGACATGGCTATAAATCATGGAAAATTGTGATACTGGAAAAAGTCAAAATACAAATAACACAAAAAGCAATAGAAAGATATACTGCTGATACAAGTAAACTGGAAAGTATGACTACCAATGATTACATTCAAGGAGCGCCACAAAATACATAAACCACAGAAACAATCAGGAAAGGGGGTGTGAAGTGTATGGATCACATGCTAAAAAAGTGAAACAATAGACAGTGTTAACTTGAGTTATAAAATATGAAAAAACCATCAGATGATCTCTAGGGAAGGAAAGAATTACATAGTGTGGGGAAATCATATATAAGCTGTCATGTCATCTGCATTACTGCAAGAATTCTAGCAATGAAATTGCAAGGATCCATCAAAGTATCAAAGAAAATTTACAAAATATATGTTAAGTATTTTTTTATTATCCAAGTGTCTGCTATACTTGTTTAATAAATAGGTAGATTATAAAGATCATTGGTTCAGATACAGAGCTGGAACTATAAAATTACTCTAATATCTTGATTCTGCTGTTGAAGAATTTGAGATCCAAAGAGATTAAGTTATTTGTTTCAAACCTCACAAATTATAATAAGCAGTGAAGCTGATATTTGAATTTGGGTCTTGTGACTCAAAAGTAATCGTTTTCCACATGATCATGCAGTCTTCCCATCACTTCAAAATGAGTATGTCACACACCATACTTGAGACTAAAACTATTTTCTATATTCACTGGCATCCTAAATCTACAATGATGAGCTAAATAATTAATGATTTAAACTTTTACCAAATCATAACGTGACTTTATCTGAACATATTAAAAAAAAAACCTTGAATTATATGAAAACTGTCCATTTTTAAAAACTACATCTTGAACCATTTCCTACTTATTAAGCAATTTCCTCATAGAAAAAATTTTGAGATGGTACTCCATATGACTAAATATGATGGAGAGTGGCTAAGTCAGAGTCAGAGAGACATTCAGTAGAGTGTTTCAGTAATTCAATTAAATTGTAATGAAGGCTTGAACTACATTGGCTGAAGCAAATATGGAAAAGGAAGCATAGATGTTCAAATGCTGAAGAGGTGTAAGAGTCAAAGAAAGTATAATTATTTTTCTAATTATTATTCTAAATATTCTGGTTATTCCTATGAAGATATGATTTAAATCTTACTTCCTTAAACTTTGCAACTTCAGTGAAGAATACATAGCCTATGCTTGCTTCTCTCAGGTCCTTTTCTAACACTGCTTACTGTACTTACAAGACAGTCTCAATTCCCAATCTGGTGAAACTCCTCTCTAGGACTCCCCAAGACCAGATAATGACTAATCCAATGGATTCATCTATAACCTCAGGAAATTTGATCATTTTAATATGGTTAACCCAACTCTGCTTTATACACATTGACTTAGTAGTATATATAACATCCTTTTGACCTCTTTAGAGATTCATATTTTCTCTCTCTCCTCCTCCTCCTCTCTCCCTCTCGTCTTTTCTTCTCTCCTCCTCCTCTCCCTCTCTTTTCCTCTCTCTCTCCTTCATTACTTTTTTTTATCCTTGTGGGCATTACTCAAGGGAGTTTTGAACTTCATTTGTCTCTTAAGCAATATTATTTATTCCCAAACCTTCAATTATCACCTCTGCCAATAAGTCAAATCTAGAATACCAATATGAACCTAAGTTCCATTTGGATTCCAGAACCATATTTCTGACTGACTACTACAAATATACTCAAGAACACTTTATCCACAAATCAAATACAACCTGTCTAAAACTCATGCTCCTTCACTACCACCTCTTAATTTTTCTATTGATAGTACCACCACTCACTATATCATATTCTTTTCCCCCTTCCCCACTGCCATTCCCCTAATTTTGGCCCCATTACTTCTTAGCTACTACAACAACTTCCCCACTGCCCTTCCTATCTCCAATTTCTTCTCTTCTCCAAAACAATTATGAGATAGAGGAAACAGTACTCATTGAATTTGGAAGTGGAGGAAGTAGATTCAAATTCTGCCTCTGTCTCTTCCTACCTGGACAACCTTATACAAGTCCTATATGCTTATTTCTTCATCTCCAAAATGAGACTAGATGGTCATTAAGATACCCTTCCAATTTAATCTTTAAGTCAATTAATATTTCACTATAATTAAAAGTATCTTCCTAATGTTTAGGTAAGATATCATCCTTCAGAAAAAAAAAATCTTTAGTGGTTCCTCAATGCCTATTAAAGGAAAAATAAGCTTCTGCCCAGCCTTCATTGTCCTCCACAACTTGGTTCCATCCTAATTTTCCATGGTATGTATAAAGTACTTTAGCAGAAGGCCTGTCACCTAGTATGAATCTCATAAATGCTTGTTTTCTCTCTTTTTTTCCTTCTTTCCCACTTTCCTTTCTTCTGGTCCTCTTTCCCTCCTCCTTTTCTTCTTTCCTACCTTCCTTCCCTTGTTCCTTTTTTTACCTTGCCTCTTTCCTTCTTTCAAGCACTCCATAAAAGAGTAAAACTGAACTACCACACAGAAGTACCTGAACTCATGTGGTCTTCTTTGGCCCTCTGTGCACATATATGTGCTTATATAGTGTCTTTGTCTCTGTCTCTGTCTGTCTTTCTCATAAATCTTTTCCTAAAGAGACTTTATCTATCTTCCTGGGTACTGCTTCCTTTATGAAACCTATTCCAGTTGATTATTCCATTTGAAAAGATCTATTTCTCCTAAGACCTTTGGTATCATTCTGCTAGACTTTACTCTCCTCCTTTACATTTACTAGTTTTTTAAGTTCTGTCCAACTCATATTGGAGCAGCTAAGTGGTACAATAGATAGAGTACCAACCTGAAGGAAGGAAGACCCATATTCATTCCTAAGTTCAGATCTGGCTTCAGACACTTACTAGATGTGTGACTCTGAGCAAATCACTTCACCCTTATTTTCATTAATTATTATTATTATTAACCAAAGATTTGGAGAGATCCAGGGTTTTCCCCCCTTTTCTAAAGTCATAATTTTAAGGCTCAGCCTGTAAGGTCAGGACAAATGATAATACACAGGACTTTACCTTCTCAATTTAGGTATTGCTACAGATATGGGACATAGATCCTTGGTCTAGATTCCCTAAGGCTAGGGGAAATTTAGAAGTAAAATAACATGATCAAAGTCATGTCCTCTAGGCCTTCATTAGAGCAGGTTTATCTATCAGTATACTACTTATTCTCGTATTAATGGTTAAACAGAGCTGACTACCACCCACAGGCACACTCATTCTTCGAAGGGCATAAAACTCCAAGAGCCCATCAATAGGTATGGTCTTCCTTCCAAGAGAGATAGTTAAATGATCATCCCTTTTATTAATAATATTCTGGCATTACTGATTACCTAAAAACCATGTCTCGAACTTTTTAGATGTCATACTCTTTGTGCCTTAGTTCCTCTTCTGTAAAAAAAAAAAAAAAGCCAGAGAAGGCAATAGCAAATTACTCCAGTATCTTTGCCAAGAAAACCCCAAATGAGCTCATGAAGAGTTAAGACATAACTGGAACCACAATAATAGCACCAAGTCAATTCTTCCCAGTTAGAATTAGGGTCCTTGAAGGTAGGAACTCTGTGAAAACCAGATGCAGAGTCAAAAAAAGATGTGAGGAAAATCCTGTTTCTGCCATTTCTTGGTTTTCAGGAATCTCTTAATCTGTCTGAACCTGTTTCTTTATCTGTAAATCTGTAATATAAGGACAATAACATTTAAGACACCTATCTAATCATAAATATGTAACTTTTTCATAGGAGAAGTTTGATAAATACTAAGTGAACATACAGTATACCAAAAAGTTAAACTGTTATCTAATTACACTAAAAATGTTTTAAGTCAGCAAAAATATCAAAATTAGCAAAGACTGGCTATAATGTGTGTTTTTACTGTAATGAGGCTTAAGTGCCTCACCATTGTATAAAAATGATCACACTTGTAATCAAAAGCTGTATCAAGAGTAACCTCTGGAAAGGAACATGCTAAACATGCTAATGAAGAAGAGACTTCAAATACAAACAAGAATGAAATATAAGTCTTGTTACTGAATTTTACTTAATTTCTATAATCCAACTATCCTTTTGGACTTTATGACAAGTGAAGAAACAAACACAGAGCTTAGCGTCTTGTGCAAAGTGATGCAACCATTAAGTGCCAAACCTGGCTGTTTATACTGTACAGCAGAATGGACTTCTCATCTTGATGGATCACTCTGCCCTAAGGCCCCATCTTCCAGCTGGTCAGTTGCTCACAAAACCTCCATTTTAAGGGAAATACCCTAGCCAGCCAACTATGCTCACTGCATTCCTCTCTGGGCTGTATTCATGATATTCTGGATTTCCTTCTCTATGATGCTCCCATGTGTACACATTCTTTTCCTCTCCCTTCAGCAGTCTTTTATTCCTCCCTCCCCCCAACTTAGGATATAAGTTCTTTTAGAGCATTGGCTATCTTTCTTTTTGTTTATATTTGTTTTCCTAGCACATATCACAGGGCGTGGCACAAGTGGACTTAATCTGTTGAAGATCCAATATAGTTTATATAATGCCTTCCTTGGAGAAACAATGTAAAAACAATTATTACAAATGCTATCATACCCATTTCACAGAGTAGGCAACTAAAGCTATGCCTAGTTTAAAATTGTTTAAATTTTAAAAACTTTGGCTAGAAATATATACTGAAGCTTTAGATTTAAACTTTGTAATGTTTCATATTCACCACAATTTCCCTAATCTTTTGACAGTTGCTTCAAATTCATGTTTCTGAGCAATCAAAAAAGGAAACATGGAAAGTGCTGTAAGACTAGAAAAACAGAATAGGGAAGAAAACACTGAAAAATAAGTCAGAGAGAGAAATGAAATCAGTTCAAGCATTCCCTTTCTTCTGCCTAGCATCTCTTTTTCAGAAGTTATTCTATCCTTTACTCATGCCTTTCCTGTTTCCCCAAACCTCTCTTTCAACTGTCTTCTCTCAGTAATTCTTTTGATAAGCCAAAACCATCACCATGATGAAAAGAAACTATGCTATTTGGACAGATATAGAAGTTCAATAAAAATATAAAAATGGAATAATTCTAATAAATGGAAGTAAGAATGTTTTATTTATGGTTACACAGAGGTTCACATTTAGTTTTATTCAAAAACACAAACACACATATATAAATATATACTCATACATTGATTTTAGCTAGACAAATTTAAAAATTTATTGAACAGCATAAATAACTAAGGAAAACTGTTCACGACACATGGTCAGTTATCCCTTATTGTGTGGAAGAAAAAGGAAAAAGAGATTTTAGAAACTGATAGCAATACCAAGGTACTTATGACCACACTTAGAAGTTACAGGTTAAAGATAATGAAAAACAATCCAAAAATGAAATTCCTTAGCTTGTTCCTACTCAAAATATGTAGTCATCATTACTGAATAGACCCCAGTAATAAGAATAATCATAATATAAAGTTAGAGGCAAAATTTTGAAAGAGGAAATTGATGGAAATGGAAAACTGGTATAGCACATTAACCAAGAAAGCACTGGGGGAAAAAACACTCAATTACTGCTTAACTATACTGAGCAAGATAAAGAGGAAACTGTCCGGGTGGACAGCTAAAGAAGCACCATACTAAAAAAAAAAAAAAAAAAAAGATATGATTTGAAAATTGCTCTTAGACTCCATTTCCAAGATACTATGATGATGACATCAAGATTTCTTATTATTTTCTGAGTAAGTTGTTGCTCCATTCAACAAGATATATGAGAAAAATAAAACAGTATCACTTCTAAGGGATCTGTTTAACTGGGGCATCTTGATGGTGCAGTGGATAGAGTACCAGCCCTGAATCAGGAGGACATGAGTTCAAATGTGGTCTCAGACACAATACTTACTACTAGTTGTGTGACCCTGGGCAAGTCACTTAACCCCAATTACATTTCCAAAACAAAACAAACAAAAACAAAAACCCACAAAAAAGAAAAAAAAATCTGTTTAGCATCTTACTAATTTTAAATAGTTCCTAGAATTCTAATATTAAATCTTTCTTAGGGTACTACAAAATTAAAGATACTATAACAGGGAGAAATGAATTTAACCTTGTGTCTTGTATTTTAAACTTTAAATATCTTTCAATATTATCTAAAAGATTCTATGAAACAACATAGATAATATAGATTAAAATATAGATAATATTTCTACACACTGCTCTACGTATAAGTGTACATAGATAGGTATATGTAAGTGGGTCTATGGATGGGTGTGAATATATATGTATAAATCTGGGGGAGATTGTGTTTGTGTGTGTGTGTGTGTGTGTGTGTGTGTGTGTGTGTGTGTGTGTATCTGTTAAATACATCTCTGCTTAACTACAGCCAGCTTGGGGGAGTAGGAGGGATAAAAGGAGAAAAAAAAAATAAAAGTAAAAATATGCACAGCAGAGAACAAAGGAACAACCTATAAGGAAGCAAAGAAAAGATGGATGCTCATAAATATAAATTCTTCTAAATCCTTCCTTGAACTGTAAATTTATTGTTACATATTTTTAATCCTCCCTGATTTCTGCTGATTCTATTTTTTTTCCTTTTCTGTCTTCCTTTTTTCTATTTTTTTAACTTAGCAAAAAATTAAAAACAAAAAAAAAACAAAAGAAAAACTTATAATGGTGTAACTGGACATAAACTGAAAGGTAAAAATGAGCTTTTAACCCAGTTCTCACAAAGATATCTGCTTGAAATCTTTTCATTTTACTCTTTCACTAGTTAAGGGAATCATTAGCTTCTCTTTTTGTATGCCTCTAGCAGGAAATAATAATGCAACAAAGTTCAGACTTTCAAGCAGTGGATATAACTCTTCCTGAAATGCTAGCTGTCTGCTCAAGGACCTGCCAGAATATTTAAATACATAAACACACATTTGCCAGAATATTTAAATTTTAACAAAATAAAAATTAAATTAAGAATAGCTAAATTTAACAAAGTAAATAAATAACAAAGGGCTGGCTTTTAGAACAAGAACTTAAAAAGCATATAAATTGTCTTAATACATTTAAGGATTTTTCTTCCCAGTGGCTTAACTATATTTTTAGTTAAGCCTTTTTTCTATAAAGAACACTACTTTTTTTTACATACTCATTTACATTTGTATTAAAACTCCCTTTCACAAGTTTATCTATAACTCTGGTTTGGGCCTTCTTAGCATTAAAACTCCCCCAGATTTTCCCCCTAGTAAAAACAAAACAAACCTCTTAGCCAGTCTTATTGTCTCTCAATTATGAATTGAGTGATTATGAATGAAAGAAAAATGGGACCAGGATAAGAAAAAAAAATGCAGTGTGGAATTGTAGTTAGAATTAGGAGGGCCCAATTAGATCTAGGCCTCAGAAGCCTTTCAGCTCTAAACTTATGATCTTTTAATTCCTGCTTTAAGTTTCATCTTATGTAAAATCAGTTTGGGATGGAGGAGGGTAGGCAACAAGACTGCATCTTATGATCTCTGAGGCCTCTTCTTGCTCTCTATGAACACCTATGAAACTTAGCAAATATGTTTCTCCAGTTAAAAAAATGTACATTAAGTTCCTTCTTGTTATTGGTTTTCCTGCAAATATATTTTATAGGTGATTTCTTCCAACTATAGCTAGTGAACAGAAAATGTCAAAATTAATATGTCTAAAACAACCTATAGATTCCTCTGAAGAGATTGTTCCTTCTAACATCCTTCTAACTGAATGGGATGGATTAGATGAAGTTTTCTCAGTATTGAGACTAGGCCTAAGTCAAATGATCCCTATACCCAGAGTGGGAAGATGAGATTTGGGAGCTCAGTTTCAGGAAGTCACATGTTCTCTAAAAGCCAAACCCTTAAGAAGTCACACCCACAGGAAGTGATGTGACTCACAGGAAGCAGTCAAGGATAGTTACTTCCTTTTAGCCTATCCAATGAAAAGGCTTAAGTGTTTTGTTATTTAAATCTGAGAAGCCAGGAGCAGGTTAGGTTCCACAAGACATGGTGGGAGCTAGGATGGCTCCCAGGTGTGTGTCTGGGACGCAGGAACTAAATGAATGCTTTTTCTTTGTACCTGAAGATGTCTCTGATTAGTTAATTTGGGAAAGGGGGTCCAGCACCGTCCCACACATAACCATTCTTCCAGTCATCCAAATTCAAAACTTAGGAGTCATCCTTAATTCTTTATTCTCATTCATGTTTCAAATCCAATGAGATATCAAACCTTGTTAACAACTCCTTTTGCGTCTCTCCTCTCTGTCATCCTAGTTCAAGCATTTATCACTTTTCATTTGGGCAATATCCCCAATTAAGTTTCCTGTATTTAACATCTCTTCTGTCTAACCCTTCTGCCTGCCACAGAGTTATAAGACTGATGTTCTTAAAAGGTAGGTCAAACTATGTTATTTCTTGACTCAAGAAACTTCAATGACTCCCCTTGCCTTTCAAATAAAATAAACTCTTTATTGCTATTTAAAGTACAATAGGCTCTTATGGAAATCTGTATTTTGAGGCTAATTATACATTACCCATTATATCCACTCTAGCCAATGCTACCTACTTTCTATTCTCACATACAACCAATCAACAAGCATTTATTAAGTATGGATTACATGTGAAATACTGTGCTAAAGATAAAAAGAAAAGTCAAACAATCATTGTCCTCAAAGTGCTTACATTCTACTGAAAAAGATCACATAATGTAAATAAGAATATACATGATAAAGAAAGAAAAGATAGAAGGCAGCCTAGAGGGCTGACATTAACAAGTCAGGAGATCAGGAAAGGGCTCCTAGAGATGATACTTGACATGAATATTAAAATCAGAGAATCTAAAAGTTAAAAATTAGAAGGAAAAGTATTCAAGATGTGGGGAACAGCCAGAGCAAATGAGATGGAATGTCTTTTGTAAAAAATAACTAAGTATGGAAAGACTATAGTGTGTAAAGGAGAGAATTAAAAAACAACAACAACTGGAAAGGCAGAAATTGGCCAGGTTAGGAAAAGCATCAATGTATTTGTTTATTTAAAATTTAAATACAAAATAGAAAAAAAAAATTGCTTCACCTGCACAGCAAAAAAATGAGAGAATTCAAAATATGAAATAAATTGCCATTTCAAAAAAGCCTATATAATGAATACTATAGACACATAACTAGCCATCTTTTCTTTGCTTCCTTGTAGTTTTATTTTGTTCTCTCCTTTGCACTTTTTTACTTTATTCTTTTTCCTTTTTCACCCTTTTCCTTTTGCTTCTATGTCCTCCAAACAGAATACAGTTAAAGCATGGGTATCTTCACACACACACACACACACACACACACACACAGAGATATCTATAATCATATGCATAAATACACATATAAATTCATGCACATTCTTCTTAGGTCCATATCTTTTCATATTTTTTTCTAAATCCACCAACTCATCATTTTCTATAACACGGCAATATTCTAAACTTATACTATCGAGTTGTTTGTCTGAGAATACTGATTACTATCCCTGATTTTTTTCTAATAAATTCTACTTCTGATCATTATTATGTTTGTGTGTATCTCATCTATCCCTACTGATTCCTCGAATCTACTTCTATATGCTACTTTACTTTGCTTAACCTAGCACCCACCTCCCAAAATCATTCCCTTAAACTGTAAAGCACTAAATGTTAAACAAATAACTTTATATCTGATCCTGAAGGTAACAGAAAACTGAGTTAATTAAGCAGGAGTAATATGATCAGATCTACATTTTTTTAGAAAATCACCTTGGCTGCTAGTAGAGGATTGATTAGAGTAAGGAGACACTTGAGACAGGGAAACTATTTAGAAAATTTTCACAACAGTCCTGAAAAAAAATAATGGGAGCCTGAACATAGGTATTGGCTATATAATTGGACATAAGGGCAAAGACAAAATATATATTAAAAAGAAAGAAGATAGCAGACTTTCCTCCTCTATGCCCTTGTACAGGATGTTCTCCTATACTTAGAATGTTTTCCATCTTTCCATCTCTTGCTACCCAGAGAACCTCCCTTCAAGGTTCTGCTCAAACACTACCTATTTCAAGATACCTGTTCATTCAGTTGGTAGCGTCATGCCCTCAACTACTGCAATATTTATTATACATTTTTACACCATATGAAACTACTTGTAATGTATGTATGTAAGTATATATACATATACATACATATAGATATGTATATATATGCACATATATATACAGATATGTATGTGCATATATATACATATCTGTATATGTACGTACAGATATAAAGATATCTCCTGTATTCAATTATGAGCATGTTAAATTGACCCAGTAAGACTAGAAGTTCCATGAAAAGAGAAACTGTCCCACTACCTTCTGTATTACCTATACTTAATATAGTGACTGATATATAGTATGTGATAGTGACTGATATGATAGATGCTTAATTAATTCTTATTATGACCTAAGTTATTTAGCTAATGTTGAAGGCATTAATATACTTAGATTTATACTCCTTTGGAAAGAGATTATCTAATGTTGAATTTTGGTAATAATGACAAATATCTTTATACTTCCCTTGTGCTATTTATGTAGTGATAGAAAAGTCAGAAATACATTTTCTTATAATCTTCAGTATAATAAAAAAGGTGGGATGAGGAGGGAGACAAAAACCTTATGTCTAATTCCATAAAAAATCAGATTAAATAGGAGAGCAAATGGGATAGTAAAATGAAAGGATGTTCCAGGGAAGTGATGAGAGATAGAAGGTTTTACAACAAAAGCTGAAAATTAGACCAGTCTCTTAAAAATCCAAGATCATCACATAGTGGCGATACTATACATGCATGTGTAGCTTTTTAAATTAAATGTCCCTATCTATATTTTTACTATGGTAAAAAGTTATCAAGCAAAGTCAAAGATGCTTATAGTCTTTTTATTTAAAAAATAATCTTTATGAACTAAGTTTTATTTCAATTGTTAGAGATGCTGACGGGCTAACAGAGCTCTGATCTAAACAAGATAGAAGGCTAGTCATTCTAGTAAACAGTAATTGAGGTTTGGTTTTTGTTTTGTTTTGTTTTTAACCAGCAATGCAATCAATTATGTCATCAACAGTTATAGAGATTGCTGTAATGAAAGTCGAATACCCCAATAAAATATTTACATTTCTAAGAATCTTAATAATCCCTGTCATTATTTTCTCACTAGATTACAACATATACTTTCTATAAAACATAAATATACATATATATATGCATACAACAACTCTGATATTTCATTTCTAAAAGAAATAAAAAACATAGTAATTTTCATATGGAGTGTTTTGATCTCTGAATATGTGAATCTGTCATTAGAAAATCAACATTTTGTAAACAGAAGCACTTCCTATTCATTTTTAATACTATCAAGAAATGTTTCTATTTATAACATAAATATCAGAATACAAAAAACACTGAAAGTAATGTTTTTCTCACAGCATTGGATTTAGAAAGCTTTTGCAAAGTACCTTATAGCAGAACGACCAAATCTGTCATAACATGATTTTTCTCATTCCAAAACCCAACTTTCCTGTTCATTTTCTATAATACAAAATTAATATCCTCAGCAGTAAGAAAATTATGACATCAAAAAATAAAGAAATTGAACTTTTTAAAAACGGAAATCAGATGTTATCCTCCTGGTCAATACATTCTGTTGCTGTGAATGTTGAAAGGAAAAGATGCTAAAAATAATTTGATGACCTAAATTGTTATAAAAAAATGATATGCATTGAGAGAATTTGGGAATCAGAAAGGCAAATTCTGAGTTTCTTAGTAGCTATCCTAAACAACGAGATAAATACAAAGCATTAATACTTTAGGTTTACCTGACCAAAAAAATAAGATATTTTAATATTTAGTATGAGTACGAAGAATGAAACATTAAAAGAATAAATATATTAAGATAGCCTACAACAAAGCCTGATACAGTGATGAACAACATAAGTCTACAGGAATAAAAACAAAATTTATCAATATTATTAAAAGAACAGTTTTTCAACTGAAATTTTGTAATGATAAAACTGACTTCCAAATAGGTAGGTAGTTCCAATAAATAAAAGTTTTGGCTTTAGGATTAATGACCTGTCAAACATACTAACAGGTTTAAAAAAAAAAAAATTACTTGGTTGATACTTGTATGCACATATAAAATTATCTGACATCCCCACAATATAAACACACTGATAAACAAACCAATATATTAAGACACAGTGATACATTTTTCTTATAAGAAAAGAATTATAACCACTCACCCATTATCAGATGGCAGAAGTGAAAGTAATGCCAAAGCAGAAAGTTTTCTTCTTTCTGGTTGGGTAATACTGTCCATGCGATCAACCCACATTTCAATCATATTACCCAGAAGTTGGTCCATCTACAAAATTTAAAAAAAAGAGGAAGCTCAAGATATTTCAATTTCACTAGATATTATTAATGCTTAAAATCAATCAACTAAAATCTATTAAGTACCTCCTATGTGCCAGGAACTGTGCTAAGTGTTGGGCATACAAATATGAAGAATAAAACAATTCCTAGATACAAGAAACTTAATTTCCAACAGAGGAGATAACATGTACGTGAAAAACATTTTTAAAAAGCAAAAATAATAAAAGATAATTTTAAAAAAGGTCATTTGGATTGCAGGGCACTAGTAGCTGGCATAATCAGGAAAGGTTTCACAGAAAACATGGGCTAGAACTCTGTGTTAAAAGGAAGATAGGAAAACACCATGAGGTGGAGGTGGGGACAAAGTGTACTCTAGACACGGGAGATGAGACAATACAGACAAAAGGAGACAGGAAGAGAAAGAAAAAAGAGGGGGAGGGAAAAGAAGGAAGACTGGGACAGGAAGGGAGAGAGGATATGTATGTGAGGAATGAAGAGTAAAGGAAGAGTAGTAATATCTGATGAAGCTGAAAAGATAGGTTGGAGGAAAGTTCTGAAAAGCTTTAAAAGGTAACAGCAGAGTTTATATTTTATCCTAGAAGCAATAGGAAGACATTGGCAATTATTTGGGTAGGGGAGCTGACATAGTCAGAATCACATTTAAGGAAAATCACTTTGGTATCAGCAAGTAAGATGGAATGTAATGGGGATGAACTTGAAGCAGAGAAAACAATTAGAAAGTTACTGCAATAAATGATGAGGAGCTATGGTGAGAGATATTAAAAGGATGCTGTGGAGATAGAAATGATTTTGCGAAGGTAGAAAGGTCACTATTGGGTAAATGAATGAATTCATGGGATGAGGGAAACAGGCAGTCTAGAATAAAACAAAATTACAAATCTGAGAGAATGAAAGAAAAGCTATCGCTCTAAAACACAGGTCAACAACACAGCATTTTAATGCTTTCTGTGAATATTTGCTTGCATTTTGTTTTCCTTCTTAGGTTGTTTTTTTTTTTCTCTCTTTCTAGATCTGATGTTTCTTGTGCAGTAAGATAACTGTATAGATATGTATACATATATTGGATTTGTCATATAATTTAACATATTTAGCATGTATTAGATTACCTGTCATCTAGCGGTGGGGGGTGGGGGGAAGGAGGGGAAAAGCTTGGAACAAAAAAACAAAAAAGTTTTGCAAGGGTCAATGTAGAAAAATCACTCTTATGTTTTGTAAATAAAAGGCTTTTAATAAAAAAAAATCTATCAAAAAAAATAAAATAAGACACAGGTCATTTGGAGGAGGGAAGGAGTGGGGCAGATGGTAGGGATGAAAATGACTCAAGAAAGATAATTTTTGTTCTGGACATACTGAGTTTGAGACACCTCTAAGATATGTAGTTTTACATAGTTAGTGATGCAAGACTTATTTGGGGGAATGACAGATACATCTATAAATTGGATTATCATTGGTATATAGATGATACTAAGTTTGTAAACTCACTAAGAGAGAGGGTAGAGTGAGAAGAGGACCAAGGACGGAACTTTGGGAACTACTAAAATAGTCAGGGAACATCATATAAATGAGGAGCTCGTAAAGGAACCTGAGAAGGAATGGCAAAAGGTTGAGAAGTTAAAGAAGCAGAGACAGCAAATCCTGAGAGCTTTTTCTGGAATTTTGGCTAAAAAGGGGAAGGGAGACATGAGATATTAGGTTAAGAGTATATCTTTTAAGAATGGATGAGATGTAAGAGCAAATTTGAAGACAGTGGGGAAGGAACTAGTAAATAGGGATAGGAGAGGGATTATAAAGGTTGTAATCTTGTGAAGAGAAAAGGGGAAAAGGAACAAGAAAACATATGGAGAGATTAGGTAAAAACCACTTTATTGTGAATAGGAGAAAGAAGAATAGAGTTGGTAAAGTTATCAAGGAGTTTCAAAATGAAGAGAAAGAGAAAACAATATATTCAATCAAACAGCTTCAATTTATTTGTTACTATAAGAGAAGAGAGGATTTAGGCCAAGGAAGACATAAGAGGCTTGAAGAAAGAAGAAAGGTTTGGAATAGCTTCAGTGGAGAACAAGACCAGATATAAATTATTTTGGAATGAAAGGATTGCTTTCTACAGTGAGGGCCTGGCTGAAATTTGCTAACATGAAATTAAAACATATAAGATCATACAAAAGGCTATAAAAAGAATAATGCTACCTCTTTTTTCCCACTTTGACCATCAAGCTTCCTGAAAAAGTGACCTATACACAATGTACTTAATGTGTTTTTACCACATATTCAATCCTCAAGACCTCCGGTATCTGACCTTTCATTCTCAGCATTGAATTCCATTCAATTCCATTGAAAATGTCACTCCACTGTAAAAATGAATTGTGGAAGACTTAGCTACTCTGTCAAGACAATGACCCAAGATAATTCCAAAGGACTAATAATGAAAAATGCTATCCACCTTCAGAAAGAGAACTAATGAACTATGAATGCAAATTGAAGTATACCTCTCAGTTCCTATGTTCAGCACTAGCTGAAGCCTGCAGAGGAATAACAAGGACAGGAATTCTAGACATAAGGGAAGTCAATACTTTTATCATTTTGTACTTGCAGAGCTTCCTAGCTGAATGAGAGTGGCTGAGTGCTTCCAACCAAGAACCAGTCCTCAGGAGTATTGTCAAAACTAGATGAGGAACTTGTAAAGCTCAGAGCAGTGATCAGACTTTTTCATGGATCAGACTTCTTTGGAAACAATAAAAGCTTGCAATTTCCCAGCCTGAAAAATCCCAAACCCTGTCACTGAAATCCTGGAATAATATGTCATTCAAACCCTCAAAGGAAAGCAGAAGAAAGACTTACAAAAGCCCAATGATAAAAAGGCACAGAACCAATGCTCAAGACATAGATTTAAAATGGGTTAAATATTGTACCTGTGTAATTAAGAACATGATTCATAAACAATGTACAAAAATCTCCCTCTAAATATATATATATATATATATATATATATATATATATATATATATAT
>JAJPUD010000798.1:422147-481175 GCA_023553655.1 Myrmecobius fasciatus | reverse complement strand
ATATATATATATATATATATATATATATATATATATATATATATATCCCAACCTGACGGATCTACTGCAGCATCATTACAAATGGAGATAAAAGGAAGTCATTTCTTTTCATAATTCTTTGATATGAAATCTGCTGGTAGCAATAAGACAGAAATTCTACTGCAACAAATGGAATACATCAAACAATTAACTCATTAAGCAGCTACTCTGTACTAAGCAACTGTTTTAGGTGCTGGAGATAGAAGAACAAAGGATGAAGAAAACCTATTTACATCTCTCTTTTTACTATGGGGGAGATAAGTATATCTGTGTGTTTCTATGTATGTAAATAAACATGTATCAATTTACATTTTATATCTGTTCTGCAAATTTTCATATGAAGGTGTCTCCCTCATTTTGCAGTTAAGGAGACAGGAGCTAAGTAATTTGCCCAGGGTCATACAACAGCTACTCTGAGGCCAGTATGAACTCATGTCTACAGGACTCTGACTTAACACACAAGATGGTGCTTGAACTATCATCTCAAAAGAGTAACTATAAAGCAGAGTTGAGCAGTGGAAGCATTTCAGACAAAAGGGAGAATCAGAGAGAAGAATTTAGAAATGGGAAGACTGAAATGTCCTAACAGAGAAACAGAAAAGGTTACTTTTAGTGTGAGGAGTAAATGTTTAATGAGGATGGAAAGGTAGGTTGAGGCCAGACTGTCTAAGGTTTTAAAAGCTACACACAAGGGTTTACATTTTATACGCGAGGCAACAGGAAGTCAATGGAGTCTGATGATTAGGGGAAATTTACTGTAGTAGTAATATATTGGTAATATACTACTAGAGTAGTAAGAAACCTGAGGAAAAGAGATCAATCATCTAGGCAGGAGGTGATCAGGAATTAAACACTAAGATGGTGAATGTATAAGAAAAGAGGAGTCAGATGAGTTGTTGTAAAGTTAAGAACAGTAAGATTTATCAATTGACTGGGTTGAAAGAGTGTGAAGTTAGAAAAAATGACAAAATAATGACAAATACTATAGAAGCTTCAAAAGAAATATGAAATTTTGGAAGAGAGGAGGGAAAGATAATCAGTTTTAGATATGAGGCAATTTCTCACACTGAGCTAAAAATGATATAACATGCAAAAGTGGGGAGGGAAGTGAAGAGGAGTAAGCAACTACTTTTGAGACAAAAATCTATTCTAAAGTATATACCTTTTAGGTTTTTTTCCTTCAATTTAAAATATAGAGAAAGTCTTGCTAATATTGCAAAGCATTTATTAGTCCACAAACTATTAACAAGTTATGTCATATAACAGGAAGTCCATAAATAGGAAAATATGTAGCATGTTGATTCTGTACTATTAATCTAGAAAAAAGCTGTTATTCTCCTGTATTAAGAAACTATATGAAACAGTGTTTTAGCCAACTTTTCCCCCTTAAGTCAAAAATAAATTTGGGTTTGCATGATAGGACTCTTTTAAATTATGATAAATTATAAATTGATAAAAGACTGAAATGAGCAGAAGTAGGGGGAAAAAACCTGATGCAATAATAGCCACATTGTATAGACTTTGAAAACTGTTGAGTCTGATCAATACAATAATCATTCATAATTCAAGAGATCTGATGATGACATATTCTAGTCACTTCCTAGCAGAGAGGTGATGGCTTCAGGGTAAGAATGAGACTCATTATTTTCTGAATAGGGGCAATGAAGGAATTTATTTTTCCTGTTTTCCCCAAGGGGAATGAGAAGGAGGAGAAAGAACAAGTAGATTTCTGTTTAATTTTTTAAAGTTAAATTTTAAAAAGCATCCTATTTACTCCTTTGTGACAAAAAGACCCTACTTACCCTCACCGGACTCTTTTCTGTTATATGAGAGGCAAAGTGCCCTTTCAGGCCCTTTCTGATTCAAAGCTATGATATAAAAATAAAATCCTAAATGATTTGTAAGATTGATAGAAAAAATTATAATCATTACTCTAGTAACAGGTAAAGGGAAAAACTCTTTAAAAAAAACTGAAAACATTTCTTCCAAGGAGCCTGAGTAGGACTTTGGTTCTATTGTGAGAAAATCTTGGTTCAAAACTGATTTCTGATGCTTACTACAAGTGAGACCTTTGGTCACCCTTCTTATCCTTGACCTTCACTATCCTCATATGTAAAATGAGTGATTTGGACTAAATAGCCTCTTAGGTCCCTTCCAGGTCAATTTATACATGTGATCCTAAAAAAAAAAAACAAAACACCCATTAGCAATCTATAAAAATTTTTCTGATGATTTTACTTTCCTGAATAATGTATGAACTATAATGAACTTTCCAATTTTTAATTTCCATTAGGAATTGCAAATGACCTCACATGGTTAATCTCTTAAAATTAACCTGTTCTCAGCATTGCCATTGATCCTGGAAAATTAGGGAATTAGTCTATAAGATGACAATCATTTAATAATTGAGACACACTAGCTCATACACACAAATTTATTAGGGAAATTATAAGTTTTAGGGAAAAAAGAACAATTTGACACTAAATATGGGTAATTCATCAAAGCCAATAAATTTTTAAATGGCTGTCATTATTTTAAAAGAAGAATTTTTAAAAAAATGGTTGACATGGCTTTCAGCAATGCCATGTTCACAGTACAGTTCATGAAAAAAATTTATTGTTTGAAAGAATATAATAGTTCACCTCTCTCCTCTTAGGAAATGTGTACTAACATTCGTGTATAACTTTATACCAAAATACAGGGATGATTGACAGCACAGCACAAATAATACTATTTTGTTAATAGTATAATAAATGCATTTGAAACAAAATCTACTGAAAAGAAGTTGAATCAATTACCCAAGATGTAAATTAACCAATAATGACATGAACTATTGTTTATATTATTCTAAGGCCCAATTAATATCAGGGGATAATTTTAACAATAATTATCTAATTTGTCTTGTAGTCTTAGAGTGATATACTTAAAATTTTAGGAAATACCCAAATAATATTATTATATTACAAATAATTAAAAATTACAAAAAAGAGATAAATAAAAGAAATTAAGAGATTTTTTTCAATATCCAACAAGTGTTTGTAATATTAAAGAAATATGGAAGATCCATATTTGCCTTCCTCCTAAATCCAAGTTCGGCATAGTCTGAATGTGATGGATGTTTTAAATCTATGAAAAATTTACTTAAATAGGATCTTCATTTTAAGAGACCTATTAATTATTAATTAATTAAAGAGATTCCTTTAAAACAACTTCACAACCTCAATTCAGTGAATTTAAAATTCCAGTGCTCTCATATGACCCTAACTTCTAAGAATAGTTAGTGTTCAACATTTTTTACTGTGTATTTCTCAATTAAATACCAAAAAATCCAAGAATATGTATATTACTGCTTTTAACAACACATCTTTATGAAAGATCAATCCAATAGTCAAGTTTTTAAAAGGAATTAGGCTATGCAGACAATAGTCCAGCCAAAAAAATCTATTAACAAGATACATCTACAGAAACAGGATGAACTTCAATTTTCTGCAATGTCCATTGGACTCTTGACTGCTTAATTTATGTGCTTACACTCCTGTCAGGTAGGTGATACCTGACTATCACCCCCATTTTAAAGATGGATAAACTGAGGGCCAAAGAGATTCTTTGTCATGCTACTAATAATTGAGGGAGCCAAGAATTAAAAATCTGAAACCAAGACCAGTATTCTTTCCAATAAGAAGATCTTATGCCATGAAATGTTCAAAATAAATGCAAAAATTAGTTAGAATACAAATTTAGAAGCATTTTGGTAATTTAAAACTTGTAAGGAAAGAGGACTTGTTCAATTGGGATATTAACTGCCTTATTCATATTAAGAATCCAATCCAAAGAATGTCATACATTACAAAGCAAATAAAAATGCATCTTTGTTTAAATATTCATTTTTCTCAAGATTCAGTGTGAAACATGCTTTATTTTGTTTTTTCAGTTACTTTTCACTGATACATACATATATATTATGTGTGTATGTGTATATATATTTGTACATATGTATATACATATATATATACACATACACACTGCTTATATATAGATACTTTCTATACTCCCAAGTATGATTTTAACACACTCAGTTTTCAATTTCTTTGTTGATGGCAGTATTAAAAGCAGATCTCTGGCATTTTAATATTTATGCTGGACATTTACTGCCTAGAAAACTTACTGACAGTGAAAAATGCAATGATTTTTACTTCTCTCATGAGAGACAATAGAAAAACTGAAACCTTCTTTAAAATAAATTTACCTGAACTAAATGTATTACATTAAGGAAGAGTAGGATGTTGGATGTTGGCATCCTACACCTTGTCTTATCCTCAATAATCTGAAATTATCAAATGGTTTATCAAAGCCTAACAAGTCATAAGTTTGATATTTTATTAAAAACAATTATGGGGGCATCTAGGTAGCACAGTGGATTAGAGCACCAGCCCTGAAGTCAGAAGGACCTGAGTTCAAATCTGACCTCAGACACTTAACACTTCCTAGCTGTGTGACCCTGGGCAAGTCACTTAACCCCAAATGCCTCAACAACAACAAAAAACAACAAAAAAAACCACCCCAAAACAACTATGCTTTTGCAATCAAGATAGTTTTTTGCTATTTTAAAAAATGCTTAAGAAAAACTAGTTGCTACTTATATTTTATAATGTCATTTAAAAATAATAGTATAAAAGAATCAAAATATAAAAATAAAACAGCTGTTGCTATCATGGAGCTCACATTCTTTCAGGGGAAGCAAGGAGCATATTAACAGGGCATGGGGACAGAGATAAAATGTGGAATTTCATTATTAAAGGGAATTCCCAGGTGAAGAATCACCTAGTGGTGCTCACTAGCACCATCTCTGGTTGGGGCACGGAAATGCATGGGACTAGCCCAAAATCACCGGGTCAATATATGTCAAAAGAAGAATGGAACCAAGATTTTTGTGGTTCTGAGGCTGGCTCTCTATCCACCAACCCTTCCCACAAACACACATACCTGCAAACATGCACACACATACATTCTAAATGGGCATCAGGTAAGGTTCCATGTTCAAGGAAAAATGGAATTTGTAAAAAGCAATGGTGTACAGGGAGTAAATTTCAGGTACGGGGAGAGTTAGAATAGCATAAATTTGTGGAGAAGTGGAGCGGAGTGGAGTGTGTGTGTGTGTGTGTGTGAGTGTGAAATCTACAAAAGTCTTGATGACTATCACAATAAATTTATTAAAGCATTATAATCATTTGAATTGCAGACAACATAAACATAGGCTAAAAGCAACTTTTAGATAATGGCACAATATGTAAGACTTCAGCTAAACAGAAAGAAAAATCTCACTCTTAAGTAAAAAATTTTTAAAAGCACTTAAGAATTTTGAGAGGGGCAGAGCAAAGTTGGCACAGTACAGGTGTTTGTCCAACCTCTCTTCCAAACCACTCCAGATTACTTTATACAATGATTTGAGAGCATCAGAATGCCCAGACAGAATAGAATACTTTCCAGCTGAAGGCAACTTACAAGATCAGCAGAAAAGGTCTGTGACACAAGAGTGGGAGTTCAGCATGCAATCCCAATGCAGGCCACAAGAGCGCAGCCCCAGCCCCAGTCCAGCCAGTGAATCAGTGGCAGTCCTGGAGGCTTCCAGACCTCTTAGTGCAGAGACACCAAGAAGGACTTGGAAGGTCAGCAGAAAAGGCCTGTGGAACCCGAGCCCAGAGTACAATCCCACCACAGGCTGTGCCAGAGCAGCCTTAACCCCAGCCCCAACCTCTGCTCCAGCCCCATCCTGGGCCCCAGCTTCAGTAACAGTGCTGGAGACTTCTGGAATGCTCAGCCCAGGGACACCAGAGAGGTCTTGGAAGGCCAGCAGAGAGGGTCTGTGGCATCAGGTGGCAATCCCAGGGCTGGCCCCACTCCCTATCAACCAAGCAGGACCCTGTTGCTTTAGCACACTAGATCTTACAGCTACAATGGGGCAGGGACACCTCCAGGGCAGAAAAGAGGGCTTCTGGTCTATTCCCTAGAAGGATCTCTGAAAACAGGTGCACAAAATCCCTAAAGTTTGTGAAAGAGTGCACCCTCCACTCTGGAAACAGAGTCCTGCTCTAAGAAAGAGTTAAAAGCTAATAAATAGACTAGGAAAATGAGCAGACAACAGAAAAGTTTTCTGACCACTGAAAGTTATTATGGGACAGAGAGGATCAAAACACATACTCAGAAGATAACAAAGTCAAAGCTCCTACATCCAAAGCCTCCAAGAAAAATAAATTGGGCACAGGCCAGGGAATATCTCAAAAGGGATTTTGAAAATCAAGTAAAAAACATAGAGGAAAAATTAGGAAAAGAATTGAGGGAGGTAGATACAAAAGGAAATACAAAAAGCAAATGAGAAGAATGCCTTAAAAATTTGACCAATTGGGAAAAGGAAATACAAAAATTCACTGAGGAAAAAAATTCTTTATAAAAAATAATTGAGGGGCAACTAGGTGGTGCAGTGGATAAAGCACCAGCCCGGAAGTCAGGAGGACCTCGGTTCAAATGTGACCTCAGACACTTAATGCTTCCTAGCTGTGTGACCCTGGGAAAGTCACTTGACTCCAACTGCCACAGCAACAAAATTTAAAAAAAAAAAAAATAGAATTGAGCAAATGGAAGTTAATGACTTTATGAAAAATCAAGACATGATAAAGCAAAATTAAAAAAATAGAAAAAAAGTATGAAATATCTCATTGGAAAAACAGCTGACCTGGAAAACAAATTTAGAAGATATCATTTAAAAATTATTGGTCTATCTGAAAATCATGATTAAAAAAAGAACCTGGAGATCACCTTTCAAAAAATTTTCCAGGAAAACTGTACTGATATTCTAGAATCAGAGGAGAAAATAGAAATTGAAGGAATCTATCAATCATCCCCTGAAAGAGATGCCTGAGCAGAAAATACCCAGGAATATTGTAACCAAATTTCAGAACTCCAGTTCTGGGAGAAAAAACCGCAAGCATTCAAGTCGAGTAGGGTCAGAGTCAGGACAACACAAGCAGCTTCTAATAGAGGACTTGGGATATGATATTCTAGAGAGCAATGGAGCTAGAATTACAACCAAGAATCATCTATCCAGAAAAACTGAGTATTATCCTTCAGAGGAAAAGTTGGTCATTCAATGAAATAGAGGATTTTCAAGCATTCTAGATGAAAAGACCAGAGTTGAATGGAAAATCTGATTTTCAAATACAAGATTCAAGAAAAGCATAAGGAAGTATTCAGGAAAGTGATATGATAAGGGACTTAATAAGGTTTATCTATTTATATTCCTACATGGGAGAATGATACTTGTAACTCATTAGAACTTTCTTATTATTATGGCAATTAGAAAGAATATATATAGACAGAAGGCACAGGTGTGAGTTGAATATGAAGGGATAATAGCTAAAAAATTAAGATTAAAGGATGAGAAAGGAATGTACTGAGAGGAAAGGGAAAGGGAGAAGTGGAATGGTTTTAATCATCTGTCATAAAAAAGAGGGAAGAAAAAACTTTTTTTTCGTGGAGGGAAAGAGGGAGAGAAAAGGGGAAGTGAATGAACCTTTCTCTCATCAGAACTGGCTCAAAGAGGAAATACCAGACACACTCAATATCAGCATAGAAATCTACCTCACTCTAAAGAAAATAGAAAGAAAATGGGATATAAGGGGGGAAGGGTTATAAGAGAGGGCATATTAAGGGAAAAAGTGGTCAATCCCAAAACATTTTTGAGAAAGGACAAGGTGAAAGAGAGAATAAATGGAAGTAAATATAGTTAGGAATTGTAATTGTAAAAAGACATCCAAAAAAAAGGAAAATTACTTACATGAACAAAAAAATCATTCATAGCAGCTCTTAGCAGCTTTCTTCTCAGGGCAAAAAAAAAAAAGGAAACTGAGGGGATGCCCATCAGTTGGGGAATGGCTCAACATATGTGTTTGTGATAGAATAAAGAAAAAAAAAATAAAACACTTGGAAAGTCCTCCCTGAACTCAAAGTGAAATGTACTATATACAAAGTAATAACAATGTTCTGGGATGACTAGCTGTAAATGACTTTGCTAATCTCAGCAGCATAATCATTTATGACTACTCTGAAGATTTTTAGGATGAACAATCTTATCCATACTCAGGGAAGGAATTGATTGTGTCTGAATACAGATTGAAGCACTTTTTTTTTTCTTCACTCTCCTTTTTTAAGCTTAATTTTTCTTGAGGGTTTTTATTTTCATTAGGATGAGAGATCTATGTTTTCTTTCACAACTTATCTTTTATGGAAATATTTTGCCTAACTTCACTTTCTTAATTGTGGGCAGGAATAAGAAAGAGAACCTAGAACTCAAAAAAATTTAAAAGCAAATGCTTTAAAAAAAAATTGCTTTGAATGTAATTGGGAAATATATTAAATAAATAAAATAAATTACAAGCACTTAATATGAGCAAAGCAGTATTCTAGGAACAATAAAGAATAATAGTTTTTAGAATTTTAGAAGGTTGGATGGGGAAGAAATAAGACAGATGCAAAAATAATTCTAAGACAAAGTTATAGCAATTGATCATAAAAAGTGGGAATTCAAAGAACACATCTAGATGGAAGGGTCAAGAAAGTCCAGCTCATAGAGTATGTAAGATATATTTTATGACTAGAATCAAAAAATATTTGTGCTAGACGGAACTTTACAGGTCATCTAACTCAATGTTTTCAATGTAAGACTAAAAGATGGAAGTCAAAAGAGGTTAATTGATTTATCACTCCAGTAAAGACAAAATTAGGATGAAAGCTAGATAGCTTTCCATCATCAGCTCTGTTTACTTAAAATTCCAGGGCACATCATACTTTTCCTCTAGGATAAATTCATCATCTGAAATCTCATCACCTGAAATATAATTTTACTGAATGACTCAAGTTTTTGATATTTATCGCCTTCACAAATTCTTCAATTATGTCTCCCCTCTGATTTGTGGGCTGGAGGGATAACAGTAAACTCTTCACAAAGTCTTCATATGAGGTTCAGAACTTTCAATTTCCATCAACATGATGAAGTTTGGGTTACAATTCCTAGTTTTAATACGAAGTACAAAGTGCAAAGCACATGTGAAGAATTCACAATGGCATTTTTCTTTGTCAAAAGGTACCTTTATTTACAAGAAGTTACAGACAAAATGAAGAAGTAAAAACCAGCAGGAGTGGTAAATATGAAACAGATTTGGAAGGGCATATAGTTAGCAAGGAAAAGGGCTTTAACTATTAACAAGGGAAAAGACAAGTTCCCCAATGCAATTCACAATTATAAAGAAGAAAGTGAATATGCATGCCACAAGGTGGAAGTACGCCATTGGCTGGCAGGCTACATATCCACCGAAGAGTATAATACTCTAAAAGAATTAGTTAGAAATAAATAGAAGGAAAAAAGAAGAAGAAAAAATGCCATGATGCAGGACTCCATGGCCAGCTAACCCCAAAAGAGATTAAGCAAAGATGGTGTAGGCTACAAATAGATTTTAAGGGAAAATTTAACCTTGAAGATTTCACATCATAACTTGGCTGGCTTTCTGATTGGATACAGTAGGGTAGGGTTTCCCAAGACCTCCACAGGGGTAAGACTATAAGGCTGAGTTGATACCCATCAGTGCCTGCTTCAAGGAGTATTTTAATCTTATCAGTACTTCAGGCCTTCTCTGCCAATTCCACCAAGTTACCAGGCCCTTGTCAAAATTCACAAATTCAAAATAATTACCATGCAGAACAACTCACAGGATCATAGATTTATAGCTGGAAGATAGACTTTAGAGGTCAAGTTGAAAAACAACATTTTACAAAAAAGGGAACTGAGAAACCTAGAGGTTAAATGATTTGCTCAAAATGACCTGAACAGGTCTTCCTGACTCTCCAAGCACATAAATGAACCTTGTTGTCCTATGGCTACAATTCAATTCCTTATCAGCAGTAGACACAAGAATTCAATTTACCTTCAAAGGTTTATATATTATTTTCTTAGTTACCAATAACCTTGCTCCTGTTTATTAGAATATGAGAGTAAGAGGTTTTAGAACTACAAAAGAACTTTATGAAAATATGGGTTCTATTTAATGTTTAAATTAAAATAAAAGCAACTGATTCATACCTCCTGGTTATATTTATGCGCCATCTGATTTAGAAGTGAAGAAAAGAAACTAGTATTTTGCAGTAGAACTCGGCCCATGATTCCAAGATAAGCAGACATCACTACAGGATATCTCTGTGAAATTAAAAGAAAGCATTAATAAATATTGTCTTAAAGGTTCAAATATAATTTTTTTAGATCTAAGGAATCCATAAGTGCCCAGAATTGCTTAATATTTTAAAATTTACATTTGTATTTCTACTTTTCATATTATCAATAGCAAACATATGCTTTGTGACATTATTTATCACACATAATTAAAACAAAGTAGTAGTGTTTCAGAAAAATAACAAATCCCAGAAGTTTGGTGGCTCCAAGACATTACTAATTCCAAAAAATGAAATGGAACTTATTTCAATATTCTCTACTTCAGGATAATATGGCTTTCTGGAGAGGTTTTAGCTCTTGTCCACATACAAAGGTCTCACCACAGTCTTTTTATTTCATAAAATGTATGCCTTAGAATAGACCTGGTACACTTTGATGGATCTGTAATTCTTATTAGTAAAAGGACTATCAACAACAGCAAAGCATAACCTTCTTTATTTTCTAATCTTGTTTAAATCTTATGCATATTTTCTCATAAATTCTTCCTCAAGTATCAACACAACTGGCTGATGTGGTTTCTTTTTTTTTTAAAGTTTAGCAACTGGGTGATATTACTCATGTTGTTCAAAGTCTATGATCATGTCCTTGCTACGTGATCAGCATACTTCATGAGCTATCTTAAACTTTAAGGCAATTTATTAAATGCAACTTTCATATGGCTATCATCGTTCCCGGAGTCATTTCTAACTTTAATTCCCCAAATTCTATCCTTCTAACATCAACAGGAAAATTAATAGCTATAAAGACATGACATTTAGTAGCCATGAAGACTTCAGAATCATGAACAGCACTAAACAATCACCAATATATTCCCTGGCTATCTAATCTTACAAACTAATTATGGGCCAGCTCACTGTCCATCTGAAAAGGTTGTTCAAGAATCTAACTAATAGTGCTAGTCTAGCTGTTGTCAGACTAGACAAAGATTCATTTTTTCATTTAATTATTTTGTTTTCCTAAAGTGACTGGAGAAACAATCTCTCACACTACAAAAGATTTCACTGTAAAGACATAGTAGTATTTCCAAGGCTCAATATAAAGTTATAATATTATCAAGACTTTGACAAACATCACCATCATCACAGAATTCTTTATTTGGACTTTAGGCAAACCATCAGGACCACAGAGATACTACCATACATATACAGTGTGGGTCACTGATTATCTCTGCAGTGGCAACTGCCACAGAGTTTAGTAACATTTTGTTGTACACATGGGAAACATCTTATCCAATTAGATCCTTCAAAGCTGTATTTGGATGAGCAGAGTTCAAAAGCTTTCTTAAAATCCAAAACCATCACAAGGAGACATTTATAAAAGCTTTCAAATGTTGTTCCAACTATAGAAAATTGCCAGTAAACAATTTCTTCTACTACAAAAATTTGTCTATAAAATACTGCCTGCTTTTTGTTTTTGTTTTTTTTTAAATTGATGATATCTTTGATTCATGGAGAATTGAAACAAATGCTTATCTTCTCAGTTGTCTTTTTACCAAAACCATCTTGTAATCTTTTAGGAATTCCCCCTTTGAGACATTTAGAGAATCAATCTTTTTGTCATATGACAACATTTTATCCAGTCAAACTTGATATTAAGTGCCATTAACACTTTTTACCATAGTACACCTACTAAGTATTGAGATGGTAGTTTCTAAAAGTGGTTGACTCACTGTTACTGCTGACAAGAACAAAGCATTAGAAAAATGCCAGAGAATCCATTCTATTTTGTCTGTTTTTTACCCTTCCTTCTAGTTTCACATGTATAAGCAAATCTTGTACAATCAGTTTTTACTAGAGCTCACTCCAAAATTATGTCCTCTCAAATCTTTTTTTGTTTTATCAAAAGTCTATTTTCTGCTATAATATATTGTATGTTATTGTATTCTACAATAAAGCTTCTTTTTTTAATTAAAGCTTTTTATTTGCAAAAGATATGCATAGGTAATTTTTCAACAATGACCCTTTCAAAGATTTCTGTTCCAAATTTTTCCCTCCTTCCTCCCACCCCCTCCCATCGATATTAGGTAGTCCAATACATGTTAACTATGTTAAAATATATGACAAATCATATATATATACACATATATAAACATTTATACAGTTATCTTGCACTGTACAAGAAAAATTGGATCTACAAGAAAAAAAACCTTAGAAGGAAAACAAAATGCAAGTAAACATCAACAGAAAGCATGGAAATGCTATGATGTGGTACACACTCAGGTCCCCACAGGGCTCTCTCTGAGTATATATGGCTTTCTTCATTACTCAACAATTGGAACTGGTTTGAAACATCTCATTGTTCAAGAGAACCATACAACAAAGCTTCTTAAACTGTGGGTTGTGACCCCCAGACAAATCTGAATGTGGGAGTTGTGAAAAATTTGGCAAAGGAAAAGTATCAAATATTCCATGAAGATTTAATTCTTCATGAAAAAATAAACAAGCCCACCCATCTCATTAATATGAAAAGTTGCTTTCATCTTTACTAAGGGGTAAAATCATATCTATACCACAGAATTGTTTTAAAATAAATTTCTTTATGACATTATTAGTAAATATTTAATTTATAAATCTATTTTGTACACCGACATAACCAGGGTTCACATACAAATATAAAGGATTCAATGAAATCACAAATTCATTTGAGTAATGAGTATTAATCATAATAATAATAACTGATCTTTATATGGTAATTTTAAAGTTTAGAAATTTTTTTACATACACTGATCTAAAGAATTCTCCTAAAATCTCTAAAAGGTAAATACTACCAGTAGTATGCATATTTTACAAATAAGGAAACAGACTCAGGTTAATTACCTTGCTAGTGAGTATCAGAACAAAGTTTCAGACTACAAGCTGCTTCTAATTCCAAATCCAGTCCTTTTTCACTCCCCCATACTATTCTAACCAAGTAAAAGATCTACAGATTGGCCAAAGGCAGCAGATTTGTAAACTAACTAATGATTAACCAGTTTTTTTCTACCTGTTAAGAGACAGTCAATTTCATTTCTTTTTTGTCATGTTCTGCCAAAGCCAATATCTTGTAACTCACTTTTGAATGAAGTATTCAAAATAGCAAGTCAAGTCTATAAAGCTTTTAATCCTTTCATTTTTTTTATTCTAACCCACATTTTCCAAAAAAGTTTTCAACATCTTCACATATCTCAATTTTTACAATGATTTCAGAAGTTATTAAAATATAATTTGTAAGATATCAAGTTTTTCATGGAAATTCTTCACATCATTCACAATAAATGTTGGTGCACATTCTGAAATTATGCTTATGATGGTCTTATTTAAACAAGGAAAGGTAATATGACTAAGCATCAAATGAAATAATGTTTCTCGCTTCCTTTATTCTCATTAGAAAAATTAGCTTTTATCAACTCCTTTATTGGTATCTCTAAAGAAAGGCTGAATTTGTGGAAGTCTTCCTTTTCAATTCAGACTTGTATTTATCTTATGATTTCACATACGGCATACATATTAATATGAAGGTGATTAAGTTCTCCTAGTTACATGCCACCTCATTAGTCACTGGACAAATACCACACAATGGGAGTAACAATTAATGTTTTCTTGGTGATTATGAGCAATCTTAATACATTTCAACTATTCAATAAGCATTATTTTGTCTTTGTCTTGTCAATAGATTACGATTTGTAGAGAAGCAAAATACACTAGAGTTGGTCTCAAAGCCCTGGGTCCTAAAAAAAAAAAAAAGACTTTTACTTCCTCTAGATAGTCAAGTTCGACCGTCTTCTCAGCGTTCTGCCAGGGCCGTGGGCTGACCCCTGCGGGGCCGATCCAAGGACCTCACTAAACCACCCAATCGGTAGTAGCGACGGGTGGTGTGTACAAAGGGCAGGGACTTAATCAATGCAAGCTTATGACCCGCACTTACTGGGAATTCCTCATTCATGGGGAATAATTGCAATCCCCGATCCCCATCACTAATGGGGTTCAACGGGTTACCCGCGCCTGCTGGCGTAGGGTAGGCACATGCTGAGCCAGTCAGTGTAGCGCGCGTGCAGCCCCGAACATCTAAGGGCATCACAGACCTGTTATTACTCAATCTCGGGTGGCTGAATGCCACTTGTCCCTCTAAGAAGTTGGGACGCCGACCACTCGGGGGTCGCGTAACCAGTTAGCATGCCAGAGTCTCGTTCGTTATCGGAAGTAACCAGACAAATCACTCCACCAACTAAGAACGGCCATGCACCACTACCCACAGAATCGAGAAAGAGCTATCAATCTCTCAATCTTTTCCATGTCCGGGCCGGGTGGGGTTTCCCGTGTTGCCTCTGACACGTGCAGGATGTGCAATCATGAGTAAGTCATTTAACTCTCAATACTCGAGGCACCTTTCTAGGACTTCTTGCAGTTGAAGAGAAGGTGGCAATCTTCACTGGTGGAGATAGTTTCCTATACTAATGAAATCATCCGTCCAATACCTATCCCCATCCTTACCTGTTATACATAATGGTAAAAACGTTAGTTGCATATTATTTAACTTCCCAAAAATGAATTGTTTACAGTTAGCTAGGTTACTTTGTCTTCTACTAGAAGACGGACACAAATTGATACAGAACAAAGTAAGGAAAACTAAGAGCATAATATGCATAATGAATACAATAATGTGAATGATAATATGTAGCCTTCAAAACTCCAGAGAATGGCCTCTACCAGATTCAAATGTAATTGGGAAATATCTAGCAACAACAAAAAAACCCATAGAATTAATATGTGGTTTTCTAAGTCAATTAGAGGCCCTCAAGGATTCTTATGTACAACGGAACAGCCCCCTTTTTCTAACTGAGTTTGACAACACTGTCCTAGGCAACTGTGCTTTGGCTTTTCTCCTTGATTCTTTGGCCTACCCCTAAAAACTTCTGTTTTAAGATAATCCTGAGAATTCAAAACTAACTTCAAGAAAGTCTTACCTCTCCATCTATAATTCCCCTGAATACACATGGTAAAATAGGCTGAAACATTTGAGGTCCTAAAGTTGGATTCACTTTAAGAACATTTTCCACCACCTGAAAAATAAGAATGTAAGTTGAAGAGTCAATGAAAAAACTCAATGTCTCATGTAAAAGATTAGTATTCATATAATAAATGAAATAATATAAAAGATACAAGTAGCATTTCTATTGCACTAATTAAATTAAATTAAATAAGTACAATAAAATGTCAAAGCTATGTGAACAGAATTTATACAATCTATCTACATCTACATTTAAAACACTCACAAATATGATATTATTTACTGTCATTAAAACTCAAGTTGTCGCTATGGAACTAAATAGAAGAGAAAATTTAAGATTAATACTTGTCAAGCCTTTCTAAGCATTTCAAACCATCAACTAAATTGTGTCCATCTAAATGATATAACAGGCACTTTAAATTCTAAGCGTTTTTTATCATATCCCCTTCTAATAAAGAATTTTATTTATCTATACTTAGAAACATAGTAATGTTACATCACTTTTTGAAAATGGAAGGGCCAAAATCAGGAAAACTAGGTGATTTTAAAATTTCTTCTTGCATTCTGAGAAATATCATATGATATTAATTCACTTCTACAAGAGTATAATAACTCATATATCTTTAGTCTATGGCATGCTACAATCAACATTCTCAGTGACTAAAAATTCGTATATATTATACACAGGCCTCATGCAAATTCTTATTCTCCATGAAATGACCAAAGGGCTACTCACTTCTTTGGCCACATTTAAAGGAGACACTGAAATATAATCTTTGATTAGAAGCATAAGGCCAGCAACTGGCTTGAGTGCTAGATGAAGCAGTGAGTGAAATAAATATGAGTAGAGCCAAGCAAATTCAAACTTACATCTTGAACTGACTTACAGCTTCCCTTTTATACCCCACCAAAAGCATATTTTTCTTTGTTATACATTATACAAATGCCAGAAAACACAAAAAGTATAACTAAGGCTATGATGTTTCCTTATCAAGGTACATCCTGTTATTTATTTTCATTTTTGAAAGTATCCTGTCTTTGGTCAAGTCAACTGTCAACAAATAATCCAGAGGAGTTTTGATATGAGTTATCAGCTAGGAAACTGGCCTTGCCAACTCTCCTAAAGTCCTTTAAGAGGCCTGGCCTTGATTTGGCCATAGACGTAGCTACTCCACACAGCAAAATGTATCTTATTAATGAGATGAGCATCTATCTAGTTGAAATGTACCTACACTAACAGGAAAAATATTTAATAAAAACATTTCAAATAAAAGTAATTGCTGACTTTAATTTCTTTAACACTTCACTTCAATACTAGGTCCTAATTACTATGAATAATGAATTCTATGAAGTGGTTTATATATTCAAATTCATACTATTAGAAGTTACATTATTGTAAAATATGGTGCCTAATTGCAGTCCAATAAAAATGTATAATGCAAATAAATTTAAATTAATTAATGGAATAAAAAACTGTTAATTGCTACTAATCCTTTTTTCTGCACTGCATTAAACACTGAAACTATTGGTCATCATAATATATTTGTTCTCTCTTTACTGGTCAAAAGAGATATCTCTAGTTAATGGAAGACTATGATTTGTGACATAGCCCATAACCAAGATTTAGAAAATACTTCAAAAGCAATGAACCACCTTTACCGTATACAATGGAAAAACATTATGGGGATAAGAAGAAATAGAAGTAGATAAATAAAATCGCTTTCAATTCTATGAAAAAATCACATATAAAAATGCAAATTTGTGAAATGACAAATTTGGCACAGATTATTCAATTGTAAAAGGGATTAAGTACTATTGATTGGGTCAACATAAATATAAAATTTCATTAGTGAATTAAAAAGATGAAATACTGAGGCTAAAATTTAAAATATTTGGTTTATATGAAAGCTTTGAAGAACAAACCTATAACAAAGCAAAACATAATCTGAATGTAGACTCACAAACAAACAAAAAATGTAATGCTCAAACTGAGGTCAAGAAAAAAAAAAAAGAATTGACTAACCCATATATGATTGCTAAAGAAATTGGGTTAAAACTTTTTTTGAAAGATGGAATAGAAAAGGATATCACACATTGAAAATAACTTTTCTTGGTCTTTTAAAAACTAGTTTTATAAATGATCAAAAACCCAAAAGTTTTGTTAGTGCATTTTTATTTTCTAAGATGAGCTTAAAAGAAAAAAATTAAATTTAAGTGCTATTAATCATTATATTAGCATAGCAAACCTAGCTAGTGTTTACTGTAACATAAACATTAAGCAGAGATATTATCAAGAACTCAAGGGGGGAAAAGGGAGAAGAAATTATGGAGAAACATCAAAGAAGAACCAGATCTAGAGATAACTCATTCAATAATATATCAGTTTTCCAAAAGAATAAAAGCATTTCATTTTATCTTAAGCATGAATGAATTTTCCAAGTTAATAAAGCTCCTTTGATACTATTTAATTGAAATACCTAAAACAAAAATGAGAAAACATAGTCCCTATTCTTAAAGAAGGATGAAGTAGAAGACTTATACAAGTAACTTTAGTATATATTCCAACAATTATCTTCAGATATCTTTACAAAGCTTTCACAATTTCATTAAATAGAAATAAATATGCAAAAATTCCAAATGTCAACAGTCTGAGATTACATGATTTCTTATGTATATGTTTCATTGTTTCTTTCAAAAATGCTTTTCACCTTCTCAAAGTTAGCTATCTATTTTACATAGCCGAAATATTTAGGATGAGGGCAGGAGTTGGGGGATTTCATTATTGTTGAGGAATTCCCAGAATGAAAACTACCATTTACTCAACAATGAAGTACTCATTTAAAATGGGCTAGGTTTTTTTTTAAATGAACTTACATTTATGGGGAAAAAAAACTAATTCCATATCCTACATTTATTTCCTCAAATATAAGAAGAAACTTTCTCTTCCCTTAAGAATCATATTCTATTTGGAGCAGCTAAGTGGTACAGTGGATAGAGCACCAGCCCTAAAGTCAGGAGGACCTGAGTTCAAATCTGGTCTCAGACATTTAACACTTCCTAGCTGTGTGACCCTGGGCAAGTCACTTAACCCAACTGCCTCAGGAAAAAAAAAAATTATGTTCTATTTTCCCTTAAGTACATGTTTTAAAAAGGCAAGGAATTATGCCAAAAGGGCTATAAAATTGATTCAATGGAGTCTCTATTGGACTTGTATCCCAAAGAGATCATAAAGAAAAGGAAAAGGGGTCATGTGCAAAAATGTTTGTAGAAGCCCTTTTTTGTTGAGGCAAGGAACTGGAAACTGAGTGGATGCCCACTAGTTGGGGAGTGGCTGAACAAGTTTTGTTATATGAATATTATGGAATATTGTTGTTCTATGAGAAATGATCAGCAGGTTTACTTTAGAAAAGCCTGCATGAACTGATACTAAGTATAGTAAGCAGAAGCAAGAGAACATTATACACAACAACAAGAAGATTATGTAATGATCAACTCTAATGGACTTAGCTCTTTTCAACAATGAGGTAATTCAGGCCAATTGCAATAGACTTGGGATGGAAAAAATCACCCATATCCAGAGAGAGAACTATAAAGAATGAATGTGGATAGAGGCATAGTATTTTCACTTTTGTTATTGTTGTTTGTTTGAATTGGGTTTTTTTTCACCTTTTGATCTTATTTTTCTTGTGAAGCATCAGAAATATATAAATATGTTTAGAAGAATGCCATATGTTTAACTTAAATTGCTATCTATAGGAAGGGTTGGAAAGGAAGAAGAAAAATTTTGGAACACAGGGTTCTGAAAAGGTAAATGTTGAAAACTATCTTTGCATGTATTTGGAAAAATAAAAAGCTATTTTTAAAAATAAAATAAAATAAATAATGCACTAATAAGATGCCTATAAAACATTTTACTTATCCATGCTATATCATGTAATGCTTGAATGTATATTGAGTGTAATATATGAATGGATCCCCATCAGAATTTAAGCTTCTTTCAAGTGGAGATATTTCACCCCCTTTTTCTGTCTTCCCAGCATTTACAGAACAGTAAGCACTTACAGATATGTGATTGAGTGAAAAAGTTAAGATTATTAATAATCAGAACATACTACTCTGTCTCAGGCAGTATACAAGAAAGAGAGGACAAAAAGTTAAAAAATTAAATAGCTCTTGTCCTCAGGAGCTTATATTCTGTTGCCAAATAACATGTTGCCTTTCAGTAGATGCAAAATGTACACAAAGTAAACATAAAAGTAAAATAAATACAAAATAATTTGGGTAAGGTATTAGTAGCCTCAGGAAAGGAGGCTTCATGCAGGAGGCAGCTCTTATGCCAAGTTTTGATGAGAAGTGCAGGTTGACAGGGGTATATCAAAGGCATAGGGGTGACTTGAGCAAAAATTTATAAGGATGAGAAATAGAGCATCTGAATCAGAATGGTGAGTAAGTACTAAGTGAGTTTGTCTAGAAAAAAGAGTTGAAGATGGAGAATAATTTTCATAAGGCTAGAAACATAAGCTAAAGCCAGATTATGAAAGGCTTTAAATAACATAAGAATTATTTTTTCCAATCCAAAAGACAATAACGGTGCCCCTTGAACTTTTTGAGCAAATGAGTAGCATGGTCAAACCTGTGCAGACAATACAGATTTTCAATAATAAGGACAGAGAAAGAATAGCAAAAAGCTAGAGTCACAAAAAAGGCCAAATTAAATGAATTTAAAAAAAAAAACTTTACACATACACAACAACATACACACACATACCTTCAGAAATTACATTTCTTTTTAAATGGTATTTGAAAAACTATGTGAACATTAGATTGTGTATTTAAACATCAAGACCTCACAATAAACTGAGATTTAAAGGACTAAAAATAGAATTCTAGGTCTGAAAAACTCTATAAAAAAAGTAGGATTAACCAAATTGGTAGAAATAATTTAAGAGTCATTACTGAGAGTTGTGTAATATACTCCAATGGGAACGTTAATAACAGTTACCAAAATGGGTATTCCTATTACAATGCAACTCACAATTTATTCATGACTGCCCAGGCCAAGCCAATTCTTGGTGAGGCCTCCCATAAATCTTCTAAAGAGGGATACTCAAATAAGTCAGTCAGGGTCTTTCTTTGACAAGCCTGGATATCAATGGAACATGGGCAGTAGGAGGGAAAGGGAGCAACATTTATATAAAGTCTTCTATGTACTATACACTATGCTAAGCACTTTTACAAATATTAATACATTTGATCCTCACAATAATCCTGCAAGATAGTAGATATTATTATTATACTCTTTTTTTTTTTACATTTGAAGAAAACTGAGGCAGAGGTTAAGTGATATCACATAGCTAGTATTGATGGATGGAATTAAACTCAGGTCTTGCTGACTTCAGGTTCAAAGCTCTATCCATTACACTTACTAGCCAACTCTAGCAAAAGCACAGATACCAACAAAATATCAGTCATAATTTACTCTACCTATTCCCTTCATCTATTCCCTTGACCCATACCACATTTGATACTCTTCTATCTTCTTTCAATCAGTTATCTTCTTGTACCTTAAATATTCCTTTCTACTTGTTAGAAATATTTCAGCTCATCTTATCTTTCAATTTTTTATCTGTTAACCACAAGACTTTACAGCTATGTTCTCAATATCTCCCTCATCCAACATGAGTCAAACTCTTCTAAAGTATATTTTTATGTTTATACACTTCTTCAAAATTCATATAACCATTAAATCTGCCTTAAAACTCCAGTATATCACTAGAATAGTTTTTTTAAGTCGCTCTTGGTCAATGATCAAATGACAGAATAACTTATTTTTTTCATTTCTGATATCCCTTAGTTTATCATTGTCACTGTATACTATTTACTTTCTCCTTTCTTTTTGAAAGGCTTGTTGGATATTGCACTAGTTCTACTATTGCACCATCCCATTCTATTTTATCCTCTTCTTTTTCCTTCGTCAAAAACACAGAATCCTGCATTCAGTTCAGATTATGCTCCCATATATGAGTAAGTTTTCAACTTGGAACATAAGAACTCTAAGACCAGACAACTAAAGGACAATTCATTTCCAAAAAATAAAGGCTATTCACAATGTCAATGCCCTCTCCTTCATAAATATCCCAATCAGAATTTCCTTCACTTCTTGATGCCTTCGATATACTATTACTTCTTCGTAAGGAGTAAGGGGAGGGAAGTATGGTATTGAACAGTAATCAAAAGTCTTCAGTTTTGGTAATGCCCAGCAACTTGCTGGTCTTGTGCCAAAAGGGTTTAATATGAGAAAGATGCTCCCAAAGAAATCATAAAGGAAGGAAAGGGCCCCACATGTGCAAGAATGTTTGTGGCAGCCCTTTTTGTAGTGGCTAGAAACTGGAAATGAATGGATGCCATCGGCTGGAGAATGGCTGAATAAATTATGGTATATGAATGTTATGGAATATTATTGCTCTGTAAGAAACGACCAGCAGGACAATTTCAGAAAGGCCTGGAGAGACTTGCATGAACTGATGCTGAGTGAAATGAGCAGAATCAGGAGATCATTATACACAGCAACAACAATACTATATGACGATCAATTCTGATGGACATGGCTCTCTTCAACAATGAAATGTTTCAAACCACTTCCAGTTGTTCACTGAAGAAAACCATATACACCCAGAGAGAGGGATGTGAAATGTGGACCACAACACAACATTTTCATGCTCTCGATTGATGTTTGCTTGCATTGTGTTTCTCCTTTATCTGATTTTTCTTTCTTGTAGATACGATTTTTCTTGCACAACAATGGTAAGTGTGAAAATCTGTATACATATATTCGATTTGTCAAGTATTTTAACATAATTAACATGTAGTGGATATCCTGCCATCTAGGGGAGGGGTAGGGAGTAGGGAGGAAAAATTTGTAACAGAAAGCTTTGTAAGGGTTAATGTTGAAGAATTACCAATACATATGTTTTGCAAATAAAAAAAAAGAAAGAAAGAAACATCAATTAGATTCAATAACACAGAAACACTATTTTTTGTTTAAAAGAAATGTTTCATTTGAAAAATATCAGTCCTTGTTGATCAGAGAAATGCAAATCAAGACAACCCTGAGGTACCACTTCACACCTGTCAGATTGGCTAAAATGACAGGAAAAGTTAATGATGAATGTTGGAGGGGTTGTGGGAGGGCTGGGACACTGATGCATTGTTGGTGGAGCTGTGAACGGATACAGCCATTCTGGAGAACAATTTGGAGCTACGCTCAAAAAGTTATCAAACTGTGCATACCCTTTGACCCAGCAGCATTTCTATTGGGCTTATATCCCAAAGAAATCATAAAGGAAGGAAAAGGCCCCACATGTGCAAGAATGTTTGTGGCAGCCCTTTTTGTAGTGGCTAGAAACTGGAAATTGAATAGATGCCCTTCAATTGGAGAATGGCTGAATAAATTATGGTATATGAATATTATGGAATATTATTGTTCTGTAAGAAATGACCAGCAAGATGATTTCAGAGAGGCCTGGAGAGACTTACATGAACTGATGCTGAGTGAAATGAGCAGAACCAGGAGATCATTATACACGGCAACAACAGTACTATATGACGATTAATTCTGATGGACATGGCTCTCTTCAACAATGAAATGTTTCAAACCACCTCCAATTGTTCACTGAAGAAAGCCATATACACCCAGAGAGAGGGATGCGAAATGTGGACCACAACATAACATTCTCATACTCCTTGATTGATGTTTGCTTACATTGTGTTTCCTTTATCTGATATATTGTTTGTGTAGATAAGATTTTTCTTGCACAATGATAAGTTTGGAAATATGTATACATATATTCAATTTGCCAATATTTTAACATAATTAACATGTAGTGGATATCCTGCCATCTAGGGGAGGGGTAGGGAGTTGGGGGGAAAAATTTGTAACGGAAAGCTATGTTATTGTTGAAGAATTACCCACACATATGTTATGCAAATAAAATAAAATTAAAAAAAAAAAGAAAAATATCAGTCCTATTATAAAATAAATAAAAACATTCAAAAATTTTCCCATATGATCATTCTCAAATCTTTTTATATTAAAATATAATCAAAAGTACCTCAATGATTGCAAAATAACATGTGTTTTGTAAGATACAGTATTTCTGAGATTTGGATTTGTCATTTCTAAAATGAATAACATTTTTAAAATAGCATTCCAAATACTAAAGTTGGAAAATTCAACAGAAATTCATTAAAATACCTTTTAGTAAGCATAAAAAAATATGAGAAAGATGCTTTATAAACTTTACAATTTATAAAAATGTGACATCATTATTAGTGAAGAATGCCAAGAGGAAGTTTCAGATTCTGAATAAATACTAATTCATTTTATTTTTTTAAAAATCTATAGCTTTGTAGAACTATACCCTTTTTTTCACTGTTATTTCAATACTTTCTACTCAGCAACAACCCTGAAGTTCTCTTTCATGTTCCAGAGACCTCTTCTTCCTATAAGATTACTTCAGCCCTTGAGTCCATACCTCTGTGGCACTTCCCTATGAGATCTAATCATCACATCTCCTCTATATCCTCTGCTCCTAGGGTCCCTTCTTTCTACGTGATTGGAGAATAGACATAGTCCTCCTTTTAGACTCCTTTTAGAGTCAGAACCTCCTTTTAAGGAGGGAGTACAAGTTGGCCATCTTTTCATTTCCTATCCAGCTACATTACTTTGGACTTCTTTGTATCATGCCCTTTTTGGACATCACCACCACCACCATCACGTCCCTACTCTCTGCCTTCTATATTGTGTTCCTACATTAGGCTTTAATTTCCTTGAGGGTAGGTATTGTTTTTTTGCCTTTCTTTGTATCCTCAACACTGAGGACAGTGCCTGGTATATTCTTCTTATTGTTCAATTGTTTTTTTAGAAGTATCTGACTCTACGATTCCATTTGGCGTTTTCTTGGCAAAAATACTGCAATGATTTACCATTTTCTTCCCTGGCTCATTTTATGTCAAATGTAGATCTAAATATAGTCAAATTTAATCATTCATATCTTACTTTAATAAAAATAAACCTAACCCAAATACATGTTTTTTGGTAAACATTAGATATTTTATTTAATACAAACTGTAAGAGAATATAGTAAAAGTAATTTAATTATTTATGGGAACTTATGCTTTCTACAGAAAATAGGAAAAAAATTTTAAATAAAACCATAATACTTTAAAGTTGATTACTTATAATATTTACACATACTATTTTCTCTAACTCCAAACTGAATAGATGTTAATATATACTTTTTTCTCAGCTAAGAACTCATTTAAACAGGGTAAGGGGAAGGAATGGCAGGGGAGAGTGCCTGACTTCTAACTTACACTGAGTTAATAACAAAAACATCAATCTTTTGAAACACTCACAACATCATTATACTATGAACTCTACATTTTTGAGCTTATTTTTTCTGACAAAAAGAAAAAGAACAATCAGTGTGTTTTGTAGAGAGTATAGAGTAATATATGAACAGTACTCACATAAAGCCCAATTATTTTTCAGACTTAACAAGTTCTCCTCTGAAGATTAGGCTATGTTCTGACACAATTACACTATCCTCTAAATTCCATTCCTGACTTGTATTATTCTTCTACAGTACCTGACTTTCAGGTCAATCTCATCTAATTTTATCTCTTTCTAGATTACTCTGGAATGTCATTGTCAGATTTTGTCCAAAAATGTCACTTCCAATATTGACTGCTAACCAGGTGGCGCCAGGAGTTGTATCTCCCATAACTGCTTCTATTGACTTCCAATGTGACCATAATTGCCAAAGCAGAGTAACTCAAGCTGAACTAATATATATATATATAATCCTTCAGGATTATAAGTGTAATTAATCCCTAAGTACCCAAAGATACATCCTTAGGGCATCTTTTTTGTTTTTTATTTTAAGATTATTCTCCTTTAAAAAGATGGCCAAAAAAAGCTGAGGAACTAAGTTTACAATATTATCTTATCTTAACATATGTTTGTTTTTTCCCAGAAATATCTTTTAAGGACACACTGACACTTAGAGATAACACTTGACAGCAAAAGAAGAGAAAACTAATGAAAAAAAGACATAATTTAAAAACTTAAGATGCCAGATCCATGTAATTCTAAATAGAGGGAACCACTATGATAAATCATAGTACAATTAACTGTTACTCATAGTGAAAATACTGAGTCAGGTTTATGATATCACTATAACTGAGCTATCCAAATATCAAGAAAACAACCAGCCTTTCTCCTATTCTGTTTCTTTATAAAGGAAATGTGATACATTTGATTTAAATTTCCCTACAATGTGATTAAAATAATAAGTCTTCAATTGTTAATGGAGAAAAATGCTAAAGCTAAATGGAAACCTCAAACAAGAATTTCTTAAAGGTCCTTAATAGTACGAATTCTACTGGATTCAAAAACTATTTCAATCTCCAAAAAAAATTGGCTTTAAACAATTCTTCCCATCATCTTCAGCTTTAAGTAATGTACATTCTTCAATTTTATCTCCCTACTGAGCCTTGAAATTTGGATGGCAAATGAAATAAATATTATAAAGTACACTCCTGGAACTTCTTTGGGTATGTTAGATTATACCAGATTATCTTATTGAAAAGTAAATGAACTGTGCCGTCCTCTCACAGACACTCATCCTAATATAATATGAAAATTCAGTTTTACGAAGTAGAAATAAAATAAAAAAATAGATGTCATGAAAAACTTGATGGGACAATACCTTAAGCACTTGAACTTGTCCTTCGGTGGTAATTTCCTTTAACAGCTCACAAAATGACTGACAAAGACCTACTGCATATGTCTGAAATTCAATCAGAAACCAATGTATATGAATATTATAAATATATGTGTAATCTCAAAAGTTACTAAAATTCAAATAGGAAAATCTTTATTTGACAAAAAACAAATACCAAAATGCTAAATTTATATCATTTGTAAATACATTGCTCTGTGAAAGGTTCCTTTAACCTTTCACAGTAGTAAATCACTAAGCCTACTATAACAGCTTTTATATTCATAAATAAAATAGTATATAGAAATAATATTTTTCTCTCACAAAAAAAAGATTAGGATTTTATTCCTATACATAACTCATGCCTATAACATTATAAATGATGCACTATGAGGCCATAATAAACCATTAAGAACTTTCTCTTACAGTGGAGTAATATAAATTCAGTGTTGGTCAAATCCCATAAAAAAAAAAAAAGTATAGTAGAACAAAGATTCCCAATCCCTTACTTGTATTCTATTTATTTAAAGCAATAAATTAAACAAATTCACTACACCGAAAATTTGGACAGTCTCTGTGTTTTTTTAAATAGGTTTTGTCAGGTAAGTAAATTCTTTCTTCAGACAGGTAAACATTTCTTTCAAAAGAAAGCATTAAATATGGTAGTAAAGAACATGTCTTTAAATTTTTAAAAAGCTATGTTATTTTAATAATCACTGCATAAAAAAACATTTTTATCTAGTAATTCATTCTGGATATGTCCTTATTATATAACTATTACTGCAACGTACCTGTAAAAATTCTGTTGACGACAAAAAAATATAACCATTGACGATTTTAAAGCAGGTTCTGAGATTTTCTGAACTTAGTTCTGCCAAAACAATGAATTTCAAATAGTTCAATAAAATGTCAAATTGACCCATCATAGCTAAATAATTTTAAAAAATTCAATGAAAAAATGACTCCTGTGTATAAAAAGTCTTTTCTGAAATATACTAATAGCTAATTATTTAAATTATAGCTAATTATTTAAAACTTGCTTCCTAACACCAGTCTCCTCTCTCAACACTCTTTCCTACAATAATCACTTCTTTGTGCCCCATCACATCAATCTTTATAGAAAGATCTGGCCATACCCAAATCTTTAAATTTCTGATATCCACTAAAGTTCAAATGCTATAGCATTAAGGGTCCTCCATTATCTGACACAATTATTAGCATTTATATATAGCCTTACCTTTTTGCACTCTTCCCCACAGAACCCCATGTACCTTACATACTTATCTTTCCAAGTTCAGTGCCTTTCTTTATGTTTTTCATGTTTTTCTTTTCCTGGAACTCCTTTGCCTCAGCCAAGTTACAAAAATTCTTCCCACTCTTTAAAGCCTCAGAAACTTTACATGACCACCTGAAATGCAATAATGTTCTTTCCCAAACTGAAGCTATCTAAATTTATTTGCACTGTAGCCACAAACCCATCAAATTTGTCTTGGTATTATAATTTTTATATCTACTGACTAAAGTATAAATTCCATGAGTGCAGGATTAATATTTTTTCTAACTCTATAATTCTTTTAGACTCTAGCATAATGCTCTTTACCTTGAATTTTCATGATATTAATTTGTTAACCTGGCATGAAAACAGACCTTGACAAGTTCCTATTTACATGCCTTGAAATTTATATTCATTTAGAGTCAATCACAGATTTGTGAGCAACCCCTTTTCTTCTTAACCCCAGAGTCTAGTAAGCACTTCATCAATGCTATTACTTTTAACAAGCCCCCAAAATATAAGGAAATTAAAAAGAATTCATTATTTTTAGTTTTCATAAAAGTATGTTATCTATCCAAGAAAACATTCCCAACTCTACTGTATATGATCATTTATAATAATTACAAAATTGTACAGTGCTCAACTAGGAATCACATTTGACCTTAAATATATTTTAATAGGGTAATTTCATATAAATCATAATATACATCATCTGGTTTTTTGCATGTATTTATGTGCTGTATAAAAGATAAAATATTTCCTGATTGTTACACATTTCCAGAATCTTAGATTCACTAAGCACTTTTTATATCACAATTATCCTGTCCTCATGGCCAATATTTGAAGGAATGACAATGTGTTGTCAAAAATGGTCAATAATTTAAAGTTACATTCATAGAAATGCACTGTTATCCATTTATCTCTAACTTAATTTTTTTAGGTTGACTTTTTTTTTTTTTTTTGCTGAGGCAATTGAGGTTAAGTGACTTGCCCAGGGTCACGCAGCTAGGAAATGTTAAGTGTCTGAGGCCACATTTGAACTCAAGTCCTCCTGACTTCAGGGATGGTGCTCTATCCATTGCACCACCTAGCTGCCCCACTGTTATCCATTTATTAAAAATATATATATATATATAGCTGAATGAAGGAAGGACTTAAATGGGGACACATTTGTTGCAGGCAATCCCAACAGATGACTACTATAATATTCTAAGCACGAGGGAATGAAAACTTGCATCAGAGCAGTGATAAATAAATAAAGTTATTTCATATTATAAAGGCAAAATCTGATAGGCTTTGCCAAAAGATTCAGCTGATGCCTAAATTGCAAGCCCAGGGAATTGAGAAGGTGGTGCCCTCAAGAGGAATGGGCAAGTTTGGGAAAAGAAAAGATTTAGGAGGAAAGCTACTGTGTTCTGTTTAAGTTTAAGATGCCTCCAAGACATACAATCTGAGATTTCTTGAACTGGAAATGGAAGTTGGAAATGAGAGAACAGATGTCATCAGAGGCTGAATAGATAGATTTTAGAATTATCAGCTTAGAAATGACAATTTAATCCATAGGCTATAATGAGACCAAATGAAACAAAATAAAGGGAGAAGAAAAGAGAGCTCAATACAGAGCACTGAGGGATAGCCACAGTTAGTGCACATGATTTTGATGCAGAATCAGCAAAGAAAATTGAAAAAGAGTAGTCAGATAGATAGGAAGCAGATTCTCTGCTACAGAATATAAGATGGGATGAGATTAACTGAGTATATGGAAGAGTTGTTTCTGCCACGGAGATGGGCTTTCCTTTTACTTGTTCCTGAGAAACAGGGATGAAAGCAGAGATGGTGACAGAAAACATTTTGATAATGTAAGATAAGGGGGAGAAGAGAAGAATGCTGAATGCCTTCAATTGTTTCAAGAAAATGAGGCCAGGTTCTCAGCTGAAAAAGTAGGGTCAAGGAAGCTATGGGAGGTTTGAAGAATGAAGAAAAGGTTTAGAAGAGTTGCTTTGGTGAGTAGGATAATGAGGTATAAAAGGAGTAGCTAGCAGCAGTGAATGTCCAGTTTAAATTATGTAACAGATTTGTAGTAGAACTATTAAGCAGAAGAATGGAAGATTTTTTTCCACGTTTATTCAGCAGTATGTGCTTGGTAGCAAAAGTGGCAGATGGTGGGAATAACCCAAGGATGAGAGGCTTGACAGGACATGATTAGCAATATGATAAAAGAATAATATGATTCAAGAGAAGAGGACAGTGTAAAGTTGAACTGCTTCACCAAGGGGGCAAGACAGGGAAAGGAGAAATGTATAAGAGCAGACCTGGAAGAGGTCAAAGATTAGTGGTCGTGGAACAGATGAAGAATAAAGTCTGACTCTGGAAAGCGGGGAGAGGGAGGAAGAATGTGAATGAATAGACTGATCAGATAAGGTAATTTCAAAGTTCATAAACACGGAATTTTTGGGTGAACAAGGATATGACCAACCTGATACGTGGCTGAGGAAAGCTGAAGAAGTAGTTTATATAAAATAAGTGAAGTAAGGAACTGGAAGGCTAGGGTGCTTAAGAAAGTATCAACACCTAGATTGAAAAGAGAGAAAGACGCAGGTATTGAACTTATTGAGAAGAAGGTGGAGAGTAACCTGGAAGTCTGTAGACAACAATTCTCAGGGTTTCCATGAGTGGTAAATGTGGACTGAGCGAAATCTCAAAAGATCCCTAAGTGATGGTAATAGGAGAATCTGCAACTGACAAAAGGAGACAAAGATTATTACCACTTCCCTACCAAGACCAATGAGAGAGTCAGACAGAATGAGTGAAAAATATAACTAGTGCTTTAAAAATAAAAAAATAAAAAGGCAGTGAGGCTGTGTAACACCAGAAAGAAGCCAGATCTCAGTGGGATCTAAAAGGATCTAAGAAGGAGGAAAAGAAAAGATTTAAGATGAAAGTACACAGACCAATTGGAGGGAAGGGAAGGAAGAATTGAATTAAACCACAGTCTACTCAGACCCCTGAACCAACAGGATAGCATGATATCAGAGAAAATATATTAGGCTTGGTTCCAAGGCCTAGCTCTGAGATACACAAGTAGAATGACATGGGCAAGAAAAAGAACCTCTAAAACTATTTCTTTATCTATAAAATGGATTTAAAGATTCAATTAATAAACAACACCCTCAAAATACAATCATCCAAGTCCAAAAATTTAACTCTTTTTTACATTTTTTAAATGTAATGTAACTCCTTCAAAACTAGTGAAAATAAAGCTAATTTGTCAATGCTGCCAAAGCCATACTTTTTTCTTCCCCTCCATTGGAATATAGCTCTTTTTCATACAGACTTCCAAATGCACAAATAAACTTGCCTTCCTAGTTATCTATTTAATCTTGTACTTGCCTCTTAAAGTTTCTACTCAGATCCAATTTTGTTTTTTGGGTTTTTTAAAGTCGGAAATGTCAATTTATAATCAATATTAATAATAAAGGCCTATTTTTCCCTCAATTTGAGGGAAAAATCAGCTACTCAATTTGACAAGCTAAATTCTTGGTTGTAATCCCATATGATTTCCTTTTTAAATATTACATTCAAAGATCTCATCTTGTGTGATTTTGACTATGGGTTCCTTAGTACCTGTACTTTTAATTTGTGGACCTACAGTATTTTCCTTTTTTACCTCAAAGCTCTTATTTAAATAAGAAGAAATTTTAGAAATTCCTTAAGGAGGCTATTAGTACATTCAATTTTACTTTGCTCAGGATTTAATTAAAAGTCCTCATTTGTGGTTTCTTGACCTATACTGTCAGGAAATCTAAAACTTTTTAAATTTTCTCTCTCAGGGGCAGTTAGGTAGCACAGTGGATAGAACACAAGCCCTGACACCCGAGTTCAAATCTAGCCTGAGACATTTAACACTTCCTAGCTGTGTGACCCTGAGCAAGTCACAATTCCAATTGCCTTAGCAAAACAAAACAAAACAAAACAAAAAAAAAAAAAAAAAAACCACCTCTCTCATATCTGTTTTCCTATTTTCTTCAAGTTTTTTGATTAGGTTCTGATATGCCATACTGTCTCATGAAGTCACTGATTTCTGTCTATCTATTCCAGTTTTCAGATAATCCATTACATTTATAACTTTCTGTTTTAAGGTTTCTTAAATCCTTCAAATTCATTCCTCCAGAACAATTTTTTTTTCAAGATATTCATATAGATAGTCTTCATGGAAAATTTTACTTTTTCCTTTGAGTCTCTGCATTTCTTAAAAGAATTACCCTCTCTATCTAGGTTGGATCAATGCTAATTTTTAGATCTATCATGATGCTCTAGAATGATCTATATTTACTATATTTACTGCTGCTATATTTACTGCTCTCTCTAGCCTTAGTTTCTAAACTAGTGCTTTGTGCTAGGGCCATGCTCTGTCTCCTGCAGGGCTTTTGGATGCTTAAACAAATCTACATTATCTAGAACTGAACTCTTACTTTCAAATGTTCCTGCACTGAACTCTACCTTCCTACCTTAAATCCACTTTGATCTTTGAAGTTTGGAGCACTGGTTCTTCAGGTCTTCTGTGGCATCTCAGAATAGAAAACAAGAGACCTCAGAACCTCTAAGTCTTGAGGTACTACAGTCTGAGTGCAGCCACCAGTTACTTTCAAGGTCCTCAATGTGGGTTTCAAAACTCATTGGGTCTTTCTTGGGGGAGTCCTTGACTCTTACTGTCACTCCAAATACAAAGCTCTGCAAACTGCAAGTGTCTATAAACAAGTTCTGGTCATTTTAGGAGACTGTCAATTTGTCTCCTATACTGATGGCTTTCAGTGGAGGGACCCTATAGTCTACACATTTCTGTCTACCTGCTTGTGTGGTTCTGGAGTCACAGAAGTCATTTTCTACAATTTCTGATGGATTTCCTAATCATTATTTGATCAAGCATGATTTTTAGGTTCTGTAAAAGTAAAAGAGTAAAAACTAAATAGCTTCCTTTCATTCAGAAAACCTCTGTGGCCAGAATTTCAAACTGACCTATTTTTTGTTGCCCAAACAGCATTTTATGACCTCTCTTTAATACAAACTGTTTCATATAGTAAAATTAATCGTTACCTTCCAGAATCCCTAACTCCCTTCAAAATTCAATTTGTTCTACCTTCAGAATTAGTAGGCCTTTCCAGATTCCCATGTAGTGACCCAATGAAATTTTTAAAATTTATCTTGCGTATACTTAAAAATCCACTTGCATGTTAAAAAATAACTAACTTCCTTGAGAGCAGAGACCATTTCACTTTTGTCTTTACATTTCCACCATCTATTAAGACTGCCTATATTGTTCTACAACCTTAAAAAACTTAGAAATCTGAATTATAACACAGGGTATTACATTCACTCATTGATGCAATAAGGCAAATTAGGCAAAATCTAAAATTCTTTTAGCTACATCCAGTAGTTTACAAGACTAAGATAAACTATGATATCTACTTATTAACAGAATATTAATAGATTCAATATGCAGAAAGTGACATAAGATTTTGTCTCAGTGGGAGAGAAACTGTTTTTGCTTAAGTATGTGTTTCTGCACACATACACATATATACATATAAGAGAGAGAGTATACACAAATATACACATATATGTATATATATGTATATATGTGTGTGTACAGACAGAGAGAGCGAGAGCGAGAGTGAGAGAGAGAGAATTTTGTATTTCTCTTTTTACAAATAGGGAAGGGAACAAAAAAATGCAACCTAATGAAAGAAAAAACACGCAAATCATTATGTACATGAGATATATACAGAGTATATGGGGATGTAATCCCAGAAGGAAGGCACTAGCAGCTGGAAAACTTGGAAAGGTTCCTACTGAAGGTAGCATTTAAACTGAATCTCAAAGGAAGCCTAGGAAGCTAGGAGATACATATAAAGAAGAAGAGTATCATCCTAGGAACAGAATCTGGATAAAGGGCACCCTAGATAAAGTACAAGAAGGTCAATGCTGCTGGATCACAAGAATACATAAAAGAAAATAAAAGTCTAAGAAAAGGCTAAAGAGTGCCACTAAACGATCTGTATCCCAAAGAAATCATAAAGGAGGGAAAAGAACCCACATGTGCTAAAATGTTGTAGCAGCTCTTTTTGTGGTGGCAAAGAATTGGAAAGTGAATGGATGCCTATCAATTTGGGGAATGGCTGAATAAGTTATGGCCTATGAAAGTAAGGGAATACTACTGTTCTATAAAAAATTAAAAAACAAGCTGATTTTAGAAAGACCTGGAAAAATTTACATGAACTGATGCTGAACAAAACAAACAAAATCAAAAACAAAACACTAGACTGTTCAATGATCAATTATAAAAGATTCGGTTCTTTTCAGTGATTCAGTGAGTGATCCAAGGCAATCCCAGTAAACTCTAAATGGAAAGCGCCATTTGCATCCAGAGATTGGTAACTATGGAGACTGAATGTAAATCAACACATGCTATGTTCACTTTTTTCCCCTTTTTCTTTTGTTTTTATTTTTCTTTCATTGTTTTTCTTTTGTTTTTATTTTTCTCTCTCAACATAATTTATGAGAAAATATGTAAAAAAAAGAAATATATATATGTAATTTTAAAAAGAGTCATTTTTCAAAACCATTTGGTACTGGCTAAGAAATAGAGCAGTCGATCAGTGGCACAGGATAGGATATCAAGACAATCTAGGCAATAACCTTAACAATCTAGTATTCGATAAACCCAAAGACCCCAGCTTTTGGGATAAATACTCACTATTCGGCAAAAACTGCTGGGAAAATTGGAAACTAGTGTGGAAGAAATTAGGGCTTGACCCATACCTAACACCACATACCAAGATAAGATCTAAATGGGTTCAAGATCTAGATATAAAGAGTGATTTTGTAAGCAAGTTAGAGGAACGTAATATAGTTTACCTCTCAGACCTGTGGAGATGGAATAAATTTATGTCTAAAGAAGATCTGGAACTCCTAATTGAACACCAGATGGATAATTTTGATTATATTAAGTTAAAAAGTTTCTGTACAAACAAAACTAATGCAGACAAGATTAGGAGGGAAGCATCAAATTGGGAAATCATCTTTACATTTAATGGTTCTGATAAAGGCCTCATTTCTAAAATATATAGAGAATTGTCTCATATATATAAGAATTCAAGCCACTCTTCAATAGATAAGTGGTCAAGGGATATGAACAGACAATTTTCAGATGATGAAATTAAAACCATCTCTAGTCATATGAAAAGTTGCTCCAAATCACTATTGATCAGAGAAATGCAAATTAAGACAACTCTGAGGTACCACTACACACCTGTCAGATTGGCTAAAATGACAGGAAAAGATAACGATGAATGTTGGAGGGGATGTGGGAAAACTGGGACATTAATACATTGTTGGTGGAACTGTGAACGTATCCAGCCATTCTGGAGAGCAATTTGGAGCTATGCTCAAAAAGTTATCAAACTGTGCATACCCTTTGACCCAGCAGTGTTTCTACTGGGCCTATATCCCAAAGAGATCTTAGAGGAGGGAAAGGGACCCACCTGTGCAAGAATGTTTGTGGCAGCCCTTTTTGTAGTGGCTAGAAACTGGAAACTGAAGGAATGCCCATCAATTGGAGAGTGGCTGAATAAATTATGGTATATGAATGTTATGGAATATTATTGCTCTGTAAGAAACGACCAACAGAAGGATTTCAGAGAGGCCTGGAGGGACTTGCATGAACTGATGCTGAGTGAAACGAAAAGAACCAGGAGATCATCATACACAGCAACAACAGTATTACATGATGATCAATTCTGATGGACATGGCACTCTGCAACAAAGAATTGTCTCAAACCAGTTCCAATTGTTCACTGAAGAAAACCATATACACCCAGAGAGAGGGAAATGAAATATGGTCCACAACGTAACATTTTCATGATCTCTATTGACATTTGCTTGCATTGTGTTGCCTTTCTCTGATTCTTTTTTTTTTCTTGTAGATAGGATTTTTCTTGCATAACTTCTCAAGCATTTCAACATTATTAACATGTAGTGGACTTCCTGCCATCTAGGGGAGGGGAGGGGACTGGGGGTAAAATTTGTAATGGAAAGCTTTGTAAAGATCAATGTTGGGGAACTACTCATATATATGTTATACAAATAAAAAGCTTTAATAAAAAATAAAGAGTCATTTTACATGTAACTTAAATATAAAAAAAAAAATTTTTTTAAAAAAGGGGGAGAGAGGGCCTAAGAAAAAACTAGATGGTATAATCAGTCAGTCAACAAGCATTTATTAAGCATTTACTACATGACAAGTTAAGTACTACTAGGGATACATCCCTGCCTTTAAGAAGTCAACATTCTGATGGAAGACAACAACAAATAAGAGAAAGTAGGGAGGCGAGGAAGGAGACATGTACTGGGAAGAAAAGTACTGTAGAGAAGAGTCAACAGAGTAGCCTAGAAAGTGACACTCTTTTGGCCTAGGCCTTTTTACTGGAGGTCTTAGAAGAAACCAGCCACTCAAAAGGTGAGTCCACATAAGCTAAGGGTATTTCAAATGTGAGAAGTATCTCAGGCGGATAGTAGTAAACTTCCAGGATGACAAAGTCCTGTGGTAATAAGCTACTGGTATAGGCTAGATAGGGCTAACTATCAAATGGAGAGTTTTCTATTTCATCCTGGAATAGGGAATCATTTGGAGTTTTCTGAATAGGGAGGGATTTTTTTTGTCTTTTTTTTTTTTTTTTTTTAAAACATTAGGCCCAACCATCAGCCCTGCTACTATACCTTAGTAGCTAAGGCTACTAAACATAGGCAGCTGCATATTGCCATTAGTCTTTGAATTTGTTCTGTATCTGATTTTTCTTTTAAGTTCTTTAAAGGAGAAACAACTCACTTGTATTTTATGATTGAGAAGAATGAGCCCCAAATTAGCAGGTGACACCTAGAAATCAGAACTAATCAAAAGTCCAGATTTCATAGTCTCTCATTTATACTCATTCCTACTCTTTTTCCTACAAAATTTTACTCATCACACACTGAAGGACAGAATAATAAATATATTGACTAAGTACAATGGGAGATATAAAAAGTATAGAATACAGAACTGGCTTTCAAAGGCTTTACTACAATTACATAATCAAAGAATCATAAAGGTTTAAAGAGATCATAGAGCTGAAATTCTTAACTTTGGGTCAACAACCCCTTTGACAATCTCAAGGGAAGTCTATGTTCCCTTTTCTCAAAATTATTTAAATGCTTTCCAAAACGTTTTACTAAGAAAAATGCACAAAATAATACAAAGAAAGCCTCAAATAATCATCTTTTTTTTTTTAAGTTTACAAACCTGAGGTTAAGAACTCCTTTTTTTAAGGAGTTCTTTTTTTAAAGAACTCTTTTTTTTTAAAGCCTTTTTTAAGGGCTTTATCTGGTCTAACACCCAGGCTAACAAAGGAAACACCTCTACTACATTCCAAAGAAGTATAGATCTAGTTTCTGCATGCACATTTCTAGCGACAGAAAACTCACTAGTTACAAGACATTCCATTCTATTTTTGAAGAGGTGATTCTTAAGACAGTTTTTCATATACTGAGCAAAATTACTTATCTCTAACTCTTGCCTGGTTCTTGCATCTGCCTTCTGGAAACAAGAATAATAATTCTACAAAATCTCTCACTGCCATCCTTCAAACAGTTGACAAAGTGATTCTGCCTCCAAGGCCAATACAAATATAGATGAACAAATATAGATGAATAATAATTTAGTACATAAGAAGTAACAGTTCAATAAAACAATACAAATACCACAAAGTAGCACTAAAATAATTATACAGAAAATTTGTCAAAGAAATTGAAAGGCAAGATCCATGGCTTTCAGAAAATGCTTCTGGGTTTTTTCCTCAACATCCCTTTTCTGACCGCACTAATTTCTGAAGAATTGTGATCTGGTTGGGTCTTAGAATTTTAGTGAATTTGGACACAGAGAGAACAACGGTGAAAAGGGTACTTAAAAAAAGATAAGGCATGATAGTAGAGAAGGAATAAGTCAGACTGACTAAAGGAGAGGATAAAGTTGAATAAGTGGAAATGATGAAAGAAATGCAAGAAGATTTGGCTTTCATTTTTACAAAACAACATCATTAAGAAATAACTTCAAGTATAATGCGAACAATGTGTTCCTTTGAGCAGACATGCAAAACAGGTATGGGAAACCTTACAATCTGAGTAATGGGGATTGAGATTCTCCTAAACACAGGATCAAAAGGTGCATAATTAGAAGGGACCATTTCTAATTCAATCACCTAATTTTTTAGATGGGCTAATAATAATTTAAGAAACTAATGTCACCCTCAAGGTATATATGGCATATATACATACTAACAATGCTAAATGACTAAAAATAAAATGGAGATATTGCATGATATAAAATTAATGAAATATTTAAAATATTTTCTGTTTCTCAAAGAGTTTTTTTGAAATCTTAGGCTACTAAACTACTTTCATATTTTAAACTGCACACTGGTCTAGTTCTTTAGATAATAACTTCTATTTCATGTTCACCTTTCATCTAAAGTCAATATACTCTGAACCAACAAACGTCAAATCTTCAAAAAAAAAAAATCAAATAAAACAGAAAAAGTTGATGAAAAACAGAGATAGCAATGACGTCATAAATAATTTTTTTTTTTTTTTTTTGCTGATGCAATTGGGGTTAAGTGGCTTGCCCAGGATTATACAACTAGGAAGTGTTAAGTGTCCTAGACCAGATTTGAACTCAGGTCCCCCTGACTTCAGGACTGGTGCTCTATCCACTGCACCACCTAGCTGCCTCATAATTATTATTTTTTTTCTTTTTTTGCTGCATAAATAATAGTAATTTACCATACTCAATCTGAGCTTCTTAAAGCTGACCAGAATACAGATATCTATCAGATTATACTGTTGTCACTTCAAGGAGGGAGAAACCAACTACCTCTAGAGACAAATCACTCTTATATGACCTTGACAAATCACAGTCTATTAGGCTCTAAGCTTCTCATTTGTAAAGCTGGAGGAGTGGGGGCGAGGGTGGGGGTGGGGGCAGAGACAAAGAAATGTTGTTGAACTAGAGGAGCTCTAAGATCCCTTCCAGTTCCAAATCTACTATCCTTGGTCCCTGTACAGGCATAGTCCCAGAGATGAGGAAACTACTTACAGGTTCTCTATCTGTGACCATAAGAGGAATGGCTTTACAGGAAAGTGCTACAGTCTAGAAGTATCCTTTAGTTAACTGGGATTTACAACTTCTTATTCAAGCAAAATTATCTTATCACAGCTTTGTTCTCTGAAACTGTCCTTAATTCTCCTTTTGTTTAGGATCATTTCTGTTAAAGTCAACTATACCCATTTTCTGCCTATCATTCACTATATATTAATTTGTACTTGTGCCATAGGTATATTGAATATAGATAAGGTACCTTTATGCAACACTCACTAGTTAATAAAGATACCTTCTGAACTTGAAATAATTGTCAATTTTCACTGGTTTTAAAATACCATTTCAACATCAATGCTGATACACTGAATAATCCAGAAAACATAGGAGTCCTCAGGATATGTAAAATCCAAAGATTAAAACTAACATTTGTATTTTACCATTCTAAAAATAACTTTTTAAATAAATGTGCCACGATTAAAAATGCTGGGGATAAAAAGACAAATTAAATTTGCATATTTTAAGAAAAGAATATGTTTACAGTTAAGTAAATAGGAAGATATAAAACATAATACTAAAATTTCTAAGAGGGAGAGAGAATAATCTGAACTATGCTTTGAAGGAAACTATAGGGTTAAAATTTGCAAAAGTACTTTGAATACATAACCAAATTCTCTTCTATCTTTGTAGTCTTGTTTGACTTTCTTCCTTTTTCCTCCTTCCCCATAATTTTCTCTATATTCTAAATCATACTGAACCAGGACTCATTTCTTTAATTACCTTATATTCATCCACAATTGTGAATTTACAATTCACATACATTGAATAAACTTTAGTCCTGGTCAAAATTCACTTATTTCAAGATACTTAGGTAACAGTTCTTCTAAGAATCAGATTGATTAGAATAAAATGATCTTCCACAAGTATTTCATGCCTAGCTGTTTTAGCAATGCTAGTGACTTAGTATGGTTCCACTTTCCTTTACATTTATTGATTTATCACTTAACCAGAACTTAAACTTCCTGAGAAGAGTTACCACAATAATTATCATTTTTGTATACTCAGTACATCATCTTGCTCTTTGCAAAATGAATGATGTATTGGAAAGAACAACAGATTAGGAGCCATCAAGCCTAAATCTGAAAATCCTGGCTTTCTAATCAACTAGCTATCTGACTTGTGGGCATGTCTCTTCATAATTTTGAGCAAAAGTTTCCTCTTCATAAAAATAGGGATTTGTATACCAAAAAATCATTTTCTATTTTAAATCCTATAGCCTACAAAAATTTTAAAATTTTGAAATTTTCTATAAAATCAGGGGTACATTTAAAAAAAAAATTTGTTTTCCAAGATTCTTAAATAGTAACTGATGACATAAACACATTAATTTGTGACATGAATACAGAAAAGGACATTCATTAAGATGATAATAGCTGAAAATATGTTCTATATTTATTATATAACTTAAAGTTCAATTTTATATAATGTAGATATACTTAGCAGAAATAAAATGCCCAAGGAAAATTTTGAAAATTATTGAAATATGATCATGTATTTCTTAAGTAACATCAAGTTTATAAAAATGAAAATAATAATTTCAAGTCAACAAACCCTGAAAAATTGATTTGTAAATAAAAATTTCAAAATTTTTACATTTGAACACATACCAAGAAGTGGGGACATGTTCTGAAAGATTCTAAGCAGCTCTGGTGTAAGACATGGACTGTTCTCCAATGTAACTAACCTAGAATAAGATAAAATGCAAAAGTTATTTTCCTTTCTATTAGACATTTTTAAAAATTGTTGACAGATACAATTTCTCATCCCAGGAGAGCTCCATATGATTCATAACAGAAGAAAAATAAATTCCCCTAAAAAAAAATCAAAACCAAAAAAAGCCAATATATGTTAATTTGCATGTGTGTATACATTTTATATATATATATGTATATATATATATATATATTTATATGTACATGCATATACAAAGAATGAAATGGTAGAAAAGGTTTTTCCTACTCCCATCAAAACTGTGATTTTTTTTCTAATACAATATACTTCCTAATTTTAAGGATTATACTATATCTTTTATAGGGAAAGATTCATTATATTCAAGTATCAGCAATGAAACTGCACTAATAGAAGCATATTTTTGTTATAATAATACTTATTCCCAAAGAGATCTTAAAGGAAGGAAAAGGACCCACATGTGCAAAAATGTGACAGCTCTTTTTGTAGTAGCAAGAAACTGGAAAATGAATGTATGCCCATCAACTGGAAAATGACTGAATAAATTATGGTATATGAATATTATGGAATATTATTGTTCTGTAAGAAACAACCAGCAGGATGCTTTTAGAGAGGCCTGGAGAGACTTGCATGAACTGATGCTAAGTGAAATGAGCAGAACCAGGGGATCATTATACACAGCAACAACAATACTATATGATGATCAGTTCTGATGGATATGGTTCTCTTCAACAATGAGCTGTTTCAAACTACTTCCAGCTGTTTAGTGATGAAGAAAGCCATATACTCCCAGGGGGAGGCCTATGAGATCTGAGGGTGGACCACACAGCATTTTCACGCTTTCTATTGATGTTTGCTTGCATTATGTTTTCCTTCTCAGATTTTTTTTCTTATACATCCGATTTTTCTTGTACAGCAAGATAACTGTATAAATATGTATACATATATTTGATTTGTCAAGTATTTTGACATAATTAACATGTATTAGACTTCCTGCCATATAGGGGAGGGAGTGGGGAGAAAGAGGGAAAAATTTGTAACAGAAAGCTTTGCAAGGGTCAATGATGAAAAATTGCCCATACATATGTTATGCAAATAAAAAGCTTTAATATATAAATATAAATATATATATATATACATATATATATAAAATAATACTGATTGCTTAAGAATGTCTGACCTATAAATTAACTAAGAATGAAATCACCAAATTATTTCCAAACCAATTAAATAGAACCCTTTTAAGGAGAACATAATAATTAGCAAAACTACCTGTTAATTTTTTTTTATGGTTTCTTGGTAAGTTGTTTTTATTTTAACCCCAATTAACAGTTTTTATCAATTCCCTCTTGTGGAAATATTTCTACAATATTTCAATATTTCCAAAACTTCTCTCAGCTCATTCTCTTCAATTTATGGACTTAGGAGAATTGGCCAGGGTCCCAAAAACAATGCTGTCTATGATCATACAGCCAGTAGGTATCAAGAGACAAAATTTGATCCTAGGTATTTCAGATACTAAAATTGGATTTCCACTATGCTGTACTGCCTCTCTTATTAAAAATAAATACATTTTGCATAACATTATTAAAAAAGATGGCTATAGAATAATAGTTAATATATAATAAGAATTAATATGGTAATTCTAGCTGGATAGTACTCTATCTTACAATAACTAAAATAATAAGAACCATGTCTAAAAAACATGAAAATATGGAATATATTTATGAAAATTTTTTAATCTAAAGTTTTATAAATAAAAACAAAATATCAAGTATATAATGTTTTCAAGATTGTAGAGAAAAAAATTAACAACTTTCATCAATGTAACAATCAATTATATGCTTCAAAGGACCAACGATAAGACATGCTTCTCATCTCTTGTCAAAGAGATGATGGACTAAAAGTACAAAATAAGACAAATTGTTAGAAAAAGTACAGATTTGGCTTCCCTGACTAGGTTTATTGGGTAAAAGAGGAAGACAAAAACAGATGAGAAGGAAAAATTGGGGCACAGTGTGAAGAACTAGAAACTGTGATACTAAAAACAATGAAAGAATAAGTGACAGTGAAGTATTTTTAAGTGGACAGAAGAAAAAGTTTAGAATGAAACACAAATAGGGAAGCTTTAGTGTTTTAGAGCAAATAATGCTGAATTCATTATATACTTCTAAAAAAAAAAGGGAAATCCTAAACAAACTCTGTATAATAGAGATTTAAAATATCATGTGCAATCCTCTTTCTGTTCTTCATATGTGGAAATGCTCTTATTTTTCAACTTCAGAATAATAAAATAAAAAATAAAAGCTAGCAAGAAACACTGGAATCTCCAATCCAGAATAACTTCAAAAAGTGAATGGGCAAAATACGGTACTATTCAAATCTAAATTGACATTGAATTCTAAATAAAATTACCTTTTGAAAGTTACTTTTTCACTTTCGTTTGATATGAACTCATTCAGATATTAAAATAATTTCTACATAAATTTTCTTGAATCAACCAAACAGCTGGCATTGTTTTCTTATATGCCAGACTTGGTGCTAGGAGGAAGGGACACAAAGTTAAAAGTGAAACAATACCTATTCTGAAGGAGCTTATATTCTATCATTGCTGACAATCTGTACATACATTTATGAATATATTCAAAATAAATAAATAAAACAGAAAAAGAAACTATGTTTTCTAACTATAAACAAACCATGTTGTTGTGTTAAATTCCTTATCAATTAAAGTATATCAAGTAAAATTATACATATTTCCATAAATATATTCAATATGTAAGCTTTATTTTCTATTAAAAACTAAGCATTTAATAAAAAGAAAAGAAAAAGAAAAAATTCATCTATGAAATATAATAAGATGTTTTTTAATTTCAGAAAACATTCCCTAAAAGTGGTTCTTTATAAGATTTTTATACTGAAAATACACCTACCATAATATTTAAGGTAAATCTCAGTAAAATGGAAAAATTAGGAGAATCAAACAAAGAAATTTTCTATTGAATAAAAATTATTTGAGGATTAGAAAGATAAAATTGATTCATTTCTGGGATGGGTTTTCAAAAATTAACCAATTAATCAATCAATGACTTAATAATGCTAAACAATTTCTTTAAATATAAATATTTCTAGCATAATCTCTAGACTAAATATATTTCTTAATTGGCACATTTGGTGGCAAATATTACAAATGGTGCTGTTTTTCTCTAACAACAAAAACAATAGATTAATTTATTACTTGCTAGAACAGGAAGCATTAAGGAGAAAAATTCAGTTTGCTATTTCCTTTAGCAGCAAATTACCCCCTAATCTAAGTTTTTATTTTGAATGTACCTAGTGTTGAATTCATTGGCTTGGCCAATATAGATACAATTACAATAATTATACATTTGGAGGAGTTTTAATAAACTTAAAATTATGAGAATACAAGTTTGTATCTGAGAGTTCTGATTTCCACATCTTTCCTTTTTTTTCAAATAGATCTAGTGTTAAAAATGTATCAAAGAAGTAGAAATGTAAACTCATTCTTTTCTCATACTCTAATGTTATCATTAGTTCAAAGACATTGATATTTTATACTTTTTTTGTGTTACAATTTCAACTCACATAATTCTACTAATTTTACCTATTTCAAATATTGGAAAATACAGAGGCTTCTATTTTTACAGAAAAAGAGAACGATAAATGATGAAACAGAGGACAATTGTATTCAATATTACTATTATATGTATAAATCTATAATGAAGAAATATAAGTGATTAAAATAATTATTGGCGCATTTATTTCTTAATGAAGAAAAACAACTGAGACACTCTAAAGCACATGCTACTCAGAAACATAACAGACCCAAAGTATAGACTGAAACATATTTTTCAACACAGCAAAATATCAGGTTAAGACTAGAGTATATGGGGGCAGCTAAGTGGTGCAGTGGATAGAGCACCAGCCCTGAAGTCAGAAAGACCTGAGTTCAAATCTGGTCTCAGACACTTAACACATCTTAGCTGTGTGACCCTGGGCAAGTCACTTAACCCCAATTGTCTCAGCAAAAAAAAAAAAAAAAAAAGACTAGAGTGTATGTAAGAAAAGAGTGTTCTCTTGATACTGAAATGCCACTTAGGTATATCATTTCAAAGTCAGCCAAATGGATGGTTGCACTACCGCCAATATCAACAAACATTATCTCTGTTATCTTTCCCAGTATAAATTTTCATTATTTATTTGTGGACTGGATTTTGTTAAGAATAGCATATAAACTGTGAAATAAAATCATTCAATACATCAAAGGGATTGGCGGACCTTCTTAAACGTTATGCCCTTCCTGTACCACAATGGAAAAGCACTGTCAGAGCTATGTGTTATGAAGATTACTTTGATAATAATGTGAAAAATTATAAGGTAAAAGACTATACAATTCCAAATGAGCTGAACAAATATTTGTTAAAATATTAATTCCTGGGAAAGATGTATAGTTTCTAAGCAAGGAATGTGTTTACTAAGAATCTATAAATATGTTTAATGATTGATCCTTTGCAATGGGATAAGTTTAAACAAATAAAACATGTTAAACAAAATTCCCTGTAAACTTTTAAAATATAATGTATCTACCTCTGAGCTGCTATTAGAGTTTGCTATTAGAGATAAAATCTCTTGGGACTGTAAATTATATTCTTTTGAATTCTGGATTTGCTTGTCTAATCATTAAGTCAGTAACTCATCATTTGAGAGAAATGTCATAAGTGACATAAGTAACTCTTGGGCAAGAGTCAGGGGACAACCTTAGCCTCTGCTCAAGGCCAGAGACTTCTGAGTCAGTTTGCCAGTTGGTTCTTTGTTTCCCACATGATTATTCATGAGTCTGGCTATGAGGTGGAATTATTACTGCATGATTGGCTGCCAAATAGATCTAAGGATGCTTTATTTTGTCATGTGTGTGCTCTCAGGCTGAAGCCTAAAGGACCTCTTTTGATGCTATTATAATCATGTCCCTGCTTTTTCCCCTTATAACAAACTTCTATAATCAGAGCAAATAGTCAATAGAAGCCATGAGCCCAATACAAGTATCCCAGGGGACAAAATGGTTTTCTATCTTAGATCTTAAAGATGCTTTCTTTTGGATACCATTGCTTCATAATTTCTTTTTGCCTTTTAAGGGGCAAATCCAGGGAAATTTAACCCCCATCAATTAGCATGGACAATCATGTCCATAACATGGAGGTAGCTCAAGGCTTCTGAGACATCCCTCATATATTTGAACAGGCACTGGCTATCTAGAATGTAGATGATATCTTGATCTGTCACCCCACACAAGAGGCTTCTCTGTCTAAAATCATACACCCCCCCTAAAATTTCCAACCTCCCTTCCCTACCCAGGGCTGTGAAGTTTCTTTGTCTAAAGGTCCATACAGTCTTATCAGTCTGTGAAGACCCTGAAAGCTCGCCTCAACCTTATCCCTATCTAAAGTCTTTTACACTGTACATTAATAGAAGTTCTATTCAGTTCTTAGAGGTCACAACTCTGGAACTCCATCTCAGATCCCTTGTTTACTTCTGAAAATAACTTGATGCCTTTAGGGTGACCCTCCTACCTTAAAGCTTGCTGTCACAGTTCTTCTAATTGAGGGCTCACCCTAGGCCAACCATTGGAGGGTTCTAACCCCTCACTAGGTTCAGAGCAATTTCTCTAATTCTAACTAGGGAAAGGAATGAGAGTGAACATCTATAACGACTGCAACATGTTGTACATGTTCATAGGACTAAGTAGAAAAAAAGGGGATTTTTGACAACAAAATAATTATGGCAAGAAAACAATTCCTAGAGAGAACCTATAGAGGTTTCTGTTACGTTTTGTAAAAGACACCAGAAGGGGATCACTTCAGGCCAAAGGGAACAGGCTTGCTTTTTCAGCTGTTCATGCTGCTGCCGGTTTGCCTCTGACCATGGCATCTTTAATTCCCCAGCTCCCAAACTACTACCCTTTCATATAGTTTCCAGGAACAAGCCCTTTGCTAAAGAAAGGAGGCACATCCTTTCTTATAGGTGGTTTCAAATAACCTCAGACCAACTTCTAATCCCAGAGACTGGCCAGTGGAAACTTCTCTTTGGCCTAAACCAAGTTACTTATTTGGGGGAAAAATGCTCTCCAATCCCTTGTGAAACCTATTTCAACTGGTCACAAGTTAGGAGAAACAATTAAGCAGGTCTGTCAGGCCTGCCCAATTTGTGCCTTAGTAAATCTCAAAAGGGTTTTTAAACCCCCCCCCTCTGAAGCTTATCCAAAGAGGGGTACATACTCAGATAAGATTGGCAAATAGATTTTACACATATGCCCCCTTGCAGAGCCTTCAAGCCTTCCCTCACAAGACTGAGAAGGCTCAGGAGATATCAAGGTGTTTGCTAAAAGAAATCATACCTCGATTTGGCCTGCCCAGCTCTTTGCAAAGGGACTCAAAAGGTGACTTAAGATTATTTATCATCTCCAACCTGCCTGGCAGCCTCAGTCTTCTGGGAAAAATGAAGAAAATAAATCACCCCCTCAAGCAAGTCCTTACTAAACTATGACTGGAGAATCAAGAGGATTGGATGAAGAATTTTCTATAAGTGTTATGCACTACACTTCAGGAGAGCATTAAGCTTAGCCTTTTTGAATTTCTGTATGGGAGGTCCTTCTTAACCTCTGACTTTCTTGTAAATCCAGAACAGCATCTGGTCACAGTTTGCCACACAGCTTAGTGCAATACAGAAGGCCCTTTCTGAATATGCAAATAAACATCTCCCTAAACCTACAGAAGCTCATACTCAGATTGTTACTCCTGTAAATCCAGGAGATGTGTACTTAAAATCTTGGAAGGCACAAGATGCTGACCCCCTGAGTATAAAGTAGAAAGGATCATATAAGATCATTCTGACTACTCCAACTTCAGTCAAAGGTTTCCTCAGCTGGACTCAAACGTTTCTACAATTAAAAGCGCTAGTTCTATTATTTTTCCCTCAGACATTCCTGAATATTCCTGTAAACCCATAAAACTTCTCTTCTGCAGGACTCCTGGAAACAGTGGAAACAGAGAGAGAAGGGTGAACTTGTCTGTGTCCTTCTCTCCCTCACTCTAGCTTTCTTTCTTTCTTATTTTCCATTTTTTTCCAGGTGTACCTTTAACAACAATCCAAGAATGAGAGCTTTGCTCCTAGTTATTTTCTCTCCAGCTTTCTTTCTTTTTTCCCCCTGAGGCAATTGGGGTTAAGTGACTTGCCCAGGGTCACACAGCTAGGACATGTTAAGTGTCTGAGGCCAAATTTGAACTCAGGGCCTCCTGACTTCAGGGCTGGAGCTCTATCCACTGCACTACCTAGCTGACTCTCTCCAGCTTTCTTGGTGTCATTCTGTGGCCCCTGCCAGTACAGAGATAACTCCTTAGTTCTTAGATAAGCTAGGGAACTCTTGTGGGCAGTGGGGGCATTCAGGATTGTTGGGTGTGCCATTAGCATCCTCAAGGCGTCTCACAGACGTGACCTGATGCATTATTTGCAAAGGCCCCATTCCCAAATGTCACCATCTCTACCCTGGATGCCACCCCATTTGTACTAGTTATCCTCCCAGAGGAATAACTTTAACCTATCCCCTATTTTCTTGTTGGAAAGCATCTCTTGAATCTCAACATCTATATCACAGGTACAGAAACAGTCACTGTGACCCATAATATGGCCATGTTTACATCCCAGATGTTGGGACATTTATTTGTACCACTAACAGTGTTGGAGCAAGTGAGTGCAACCCCTGCTGCAATCTCACCTTGGCAATTTGTATTAATTAGCTATAAAGGTGGGTCAAGGGCTCACTGTACCTATGACTATGGGCCAACCCTAGAACTAATTGTGGGATATCTATTCTAAAATTATTCTGACAAACTCACTCATAACGCTTCTACACCACCTTCCTTGAAGCTTCTTCATACCCTCCTGAGAACTAACATTCCTATTGGTAGATATTTCCTCCAAACTCCAAGCTATGAACATCCAACTATATATTTAACCTGAAGGTCATTGGCTAACTGATCCTAAGACCCAGCACCCCTCTGAATGTTGTGCTGCTACTGCCATCTTCAAGACTGGTGCCTCCCCTCCTCAGTCCCATTAGGCAGGGGAAGCTCTACACCCCTTATCAGCATGAAGCAACTACAGAAAGAGATCTCCATCCCTTTGTCCCAAATGAATTTGGGGGTTCAAAATGCTTGAGAAGAGCAAAGATGGTATATAGCTTCTAGGGGAGAAAGGTCTCTCTGACCTTAGGTACTTCTGTTCTAACAGTCTGTCAGTGATTCTAAAGTCTTCTGGGTTGGGAATCTGATCCTGAAACCCCTCCTCCCCCCAAACCTTGGAGTACTATTGTTTTGGCAAAGATTGTAAAAGTCCTCTGACCTAGAAATGTAATAATATTTCTTCCCTTAGATTTTAGGGAAGATATATTAGTGATCCTGAGAGTCTTTAACCTTAAAATGCTATTGTCCTGACAATCTTATCTATCAAGGATTCTAAAGTCTTCTGGACTCAGGATAGAAAAGCAGGTCCTGAGACCACTCTCCAATTCTATCTCTAGGCCATAAAATTAGCATATGAATGATATGAAGAACTAGATAAACGTGTTTCCTTTCTTTTGGTCCTTTGTTAAGTTCTTTTGGAACTTATATTACAATTAAATCATGGAACAATGTTACAATTACAATAAGCTTTGTCCCTTGACTTGGATATGGGTTCAAGCTTGCAAATTCTTTTGAGACACCTCCCAACACTGGTCTGTGACCCCCAACTTTTTAGGGTCCCTTCCCAACCTCAACAGTAATAAACCCCTTTTTGACTTTTCTTACTCTGAGAGTCTCTTGATTGTTTTTCTGGATGATACTGTCCCACACACCCTGAAGATGAACCCTGGTCTTCCCTGTTCCCATAATATGTTTCAATGGTATGATCCTTTCTTCTTTGTTGGTTCATTTTTTTTAAATGAGAAGCTTTAGTATAAGTACCTCTAATTGTGGGATGGAGGGATGGTGCCTCAAACTTTCCTTCAGCTTTCCATCCTAACCCTAAACCCAGGAACCCTAAACCAAGAGCTTCACCCTCCTGCAAAGGCCAGCAACCAGCAGCTTCTACATTCAGCAGATCAGGGTTCCTTCTCACCAGGGTCACATCACAGTAGCTTCACTCAGTCTTCACAGACTCAAAGGACTCCACAAACAGTCCAAGAGATGAAAGTCTCCATGGTTCCAAGTGAGGCTTCGGTCACAACCAGCTAGCCCAAGGGCTCTCAACTTATGTTTCTATGGAGCCAGCCTGGAAGTGTTTGTACTTCAGACAGATTAATTCCCAGCCCAGGGTCTTTCTTCAGATTTTTGTGGGTTGCACCAGGAGGACCCCCATTTTGCCCTAAGTCTTCTTGAGTTTTCACCAATCTATATTCACCTTGAGGTGCAAAATTGTTTTATTTGTGGAGGAAATCTGGAGAGCTTGAAATTTACCAACTGACTCTGGCATCTTCCCAAAATCCTTCCCCCACCATTACATTTTAAATGTATTTAAAATATTCTCTTACAAATAATGTTCTTAGGTTCTCATTGCTTAATTTCTCCTCAATTATATTTTCAAATAACACGATAATTTTCAAGAATGATATGCTAAGTAATTTAGGAATGCATGGTATAACATACTGTCTTCTATTCAGGAAGCTCACAAATTCTAAAGGTAAACAAAACACAAAGAAATGAAAATACTATATAATGCAAAGTAGCATATAATTAAAAATGACAAGGCACTTCATATTTCGGCTCCAGGCATTTCTTAACTAGATTCCATACCTGGAATACATTCCTTCGTTTAACTTGGCCTACTGATTTCCCTGGCTTTCTTTAAGTACCAACTAAAATTCCATCATTTACAGAAAGTGTAATGCTCAAGGAGAAACTGAGGCAGTATCACACATTGGAAATTAGGTAATACTTTATTGATGTTAATTGAGAGTTCAGAATCCATAGTTATGGATTGGGAATGCTGGGACTCATGTCTCAAAGCATGCAGTCCAGCCCAGAGGGTTAGACTGACAGACATGTCAGCCGACTGAATAGGACAAAGTATTCAGCACTTCATTGGTGGGAATCATGATTTTTATAATCTCCATAGCCCAGGGAGAAAAAGAACTCATGGGAACAGCTGAGCACATCTGGTGTCCAAGGAAACCATAAATTGAGTTCTGGCAGGTAGGGAGTAAGGGAAGGAAGAGTACTAAAACTATAAATTCAGGTAGGGAGTGAAGAGTGGTGAGGAAACTGAGACAGTAAGTCTGGGTCATAAAGATAAGGGGTATGTCGAGGCTGGCCATCTGGAGGTTTTATAACTCCTTTGGAATGTGAGTCCAATTATTTCTGAATGTCAGGAAGTGGGGATTGCTATTTTTGGACAGAACAATTAAGGGAAACTGAAACAGCAACTGAGGGAAACTGTGGCACAACAAAAATTCTTTTGAATCTTAATTCTTAGTATTTTCCTCTGTTAATTCTTATTTAACCTGTAAAAAGCTTACTTTGTTTATATTTATTTATAAATTGTCTCCCCTAAAGAAGGAACTGCATCTTTTGCTTCTTTTTATATTCCCAATATTTAATACAATGTCTTGCACTAAACACGCAATTAATGTTTCGTGGTTGTGGATAACATGTCAATAAAATAATTAAATCTGAGTTAGGAATATAACACAATAAAAAAATTTTTTTTTTCAGCTTCTATCATATAACAAAAGGAACCTACTGACATATCAGTTATTATTATTATGTTACGATACAATATAACATAATATATAACAAATAACATCTATGTTATATTAATGATATAATACATATTTAATATTATTAATAATATAATATAACATATAATATAATGATATAATTGTTATAATATGTCAAGGGTTCAGGTAGGAATACAATATACAGGATACTTGATAGAACAGCTAAAATTTTCAAACTTTAAACAAATTTACTTATTAAGAGTTCAAAATTTCTATGGTATTAGTCAGTGGAGGTTAACATAGATGTAATAGGAGACTGAGCTGACAGCATTAAAAAGACACTCGAACTTCTCAATGTATCCATTGAAATTTCAAAGGTTACATATAAAAGGTTTGAATCTAAGAGAGTGAGCCTAAAGACCATTTGCTATACAAACAAAATTCTATATATTCTACATTTTCTAAGCTGTAACTTGAACTATAAAACCTTGTTATTTCAACTTTTGCACCTTTGCAGTGATCTCTGTATACTATGATGTGTAACTACTAAAGTATTGTGACTTCCTCTAAAAAAAAAAAAAAAAAAGCTATAAACTTGCCTTTAAAAATTTTTTAGTTTTTTATTATCTAAATTCCCATCAGAAAAAAAGGAAGGTTGGGAAGACAAGATGCTTAAGTAATGTCAAAAATCCATATGGTGGCACGGGACACAGAGTTAACTCACAGGGGCACCATATGAGTCATTTTAAATTTCAAGGGACAATCATCACACATGACATTCATTGGATATTAGCTCAAGGTAGTTCATGATTTTAGCATTATATTGAGTTACACTCCTTATATTTTGCTTAATGTTAGTTTCAGTTGTGCTGTAAATTCTCAAACTTTCTCATTTGTGATAAAAAGTAAAAACAGTGTGAAAATCAATGTGATTCCAAGAAGTTGTGCAATGCTTGAGAGGCACACAATCCAATTAATAAGTAATTATGAATATCAAATGTTCATGGGTAGGCCAAGCTAATACAATAAAAATGACAACTCTACACAAATTAATCTACTTATTCGGTGCCATACCAACCAAACTGCCAAGAAATTACTTTATAAAGGTAGAAAAAATAATTTTAAAAATTCATATGGAAGAAGAAAAGCTCAAGAATTTCAAGGGAATTAATGAAAAAAAAAAGTAAATGAAGTTGGCCTAGCTGAACTATATTATAACTATATTATAAAGCAGCAGTAATCAAAACCATTTGGTACAGGATAAGAAATAAGAGTAGCGGATGAGTGGAATAGGTTAGGGTCACAAGACACAACAGTCTAGTGTTTGATAACCCTAAAACTCCAACTTCTGGGATAAGAACTCACTATTTCACAAAAATTACTGGGAAAATTGGAAAATAGGATGGCAAAAACTAGGAACAGAACAACACCAAACAGCCTATACCAAGATAAGGTCAAAATGGGTTCATGATTTAGACATAAAGAGTGGTACAATAAACAAATTAGAACAACAAGGGATAGTCTACGTCTCAGATCTATGGAAAAGGAAGGAATTTATGGCCAAAGAAGAATTAGAGAAGATTATAAAAGGCAAAATGGATAATTTTGATGACATTAAATTAAAAAGGTTTTGTACAAACAAAAATAATACAGGCAAGATTAGAAGGGAAGCAAAAAACTAAGGGTAACAATTTTAAAGGCAATATTTCTGATAAAAGCCTCGTGTCTAAAATATATAGAAAATTGACTCAATGTGAATACAAGTCATTCCCTAATTGATCAATGGTCAAAGGATATGAACAGATAATTTTGAGATGAAGAAATTAAAGGCATTTCTAGTTATAGAAAAAAATGCTCTAAATCACTTTGATTAGAGAAATGCAAATTAAGACAACTCAAGGTTACAACTTTACTCCTCTCAGATCTGCTAAGATGACAGGAAATGATGATAAATGTGGGAAAACTAATTTTATATATAATGTGATAATGATAAATGTGGGGATACTAACACATTGTTGGTGAAGTGAACTCTTCTAATTATTCTGGAGAGTTATTTGGAATCATGCCCAAAGGGCTTTCAAACTGTTCATAACCTTTGATCCAGCAGTATCACTACTGGGTCTTTATTCAAAGTGATCATCAAAAAGGGAAAAAGACATACATGGGTAAAAATGTTTATAGCAGCCCTTTTTGTAGTGGCAAGGAACTGGAAATTGAGTGAATGACCATCAGTTGGAGAATGGCTGAATAAGTTGATATATTGTACTATATTATTGTTCTATAAGAAATGATAAGCAGGATGATTTCAGAAAGGTCTGGAGAGACTTATATGAACTGATACTAAGTGAAGTGAATAGAACTAGAGAGCATTATATACAGCAACAAGATTATGTGATGAATTGTAATGGACTTGACTCTTTTCAACAATGAGATAATACAGGGCAATTCCAACAGTCTTGTGATGGACAGTCACCTGCATCTACAAAAAGAACTATGGGGATTGAATGTGGATCACAACATAGTATTTTCACCTTTGTTGTTGTTGCTGTTTGCTTTCTTTTTTCTTTCTCATTTTTTTCCCTTTTGATCTGCTTTTTTTTTTGTGCAATATGATACGTGTGGAAATGTTTAAAAGAATTGCACATATATAACCTATTCTGGATTACTTGCTGTCTAGGGAAGGGGGGGGGGGGGGGTGCTGGGCAGAGAGGAAGGAATAGAGAACAAGGTTTTGCAAGGGTAAATGCTGAACACTATCTTTGCATATATTTTGAAAAATAAAAAGCTATTATTATTAAAAAATGTGTAGAATTTTTTTCAAAATACCTCAAAACTGTTAAGACATATTAATACTCTTAAATTATTTGAACTTACCTATTTAGTAAATGGTATTTTGGTCAGGAGTCCTTGAAAAAAATTAAGGGGCATATGAACCCAAAAAGTTTGGAAACATCTTTCCATAGAAAGAATACTGCTTCTTAACCCTTAACCAGGGTCACTTTTTGGTTTGTGTTTGGTTAACAACTGTTAAGCAAATGGCTATAACACAAAAATAAAAGGTGTAGATGAGACTAAAAGAACTCTATATAATCATTTCTTTCTCGTAGCCATGCAGATAAATAAATGCAATTTCATTATGGAATGGATACTTATTAACTCTTCCAGGAAAGAAATGTGTATCAACAATGAAAACTAAATGTTACTATATTAAGGGAAAAAAAAAATCTTTAATAATAGAAAACCTTGGGTTTCAAACATATCTCAGCACTCAATGGATTAAAGAACTTAAGTTGAAAAATAACTTCTATATATCCAGTAAAATCACATTCCAACTTTCATGAAAGATAATTTTTGCATAGAGGAATTTATCATAATCCTAATATATTCCCAAAATGTCAAATTTCAATGAGCAGCTAAAAAAGAAAGGCAGAAATAAAAGTAAAATTGAAACTCAGTGTTCTTCCTCTTACCATAATTCTAAACCATCTTCTAGAAGATAAACATGTGGTGGCTGGGAAACATCTGTACTCAGTTGAATAATTGGGAGCAGGAAAGGATACAGGTTCTTGCTGTCTGCTCCTAATCCCTAAAGGAAGTATAAATAAAACTTAACATTAGACATTCTAAAGTAACAAAACAGAAAACAAAAAAATTCCACAAAAATCAACAACAACAATAAAAAGCATCCTAAAAGCCTAAATATATGGAGAGAGAGACAGAGAGAGAAAGGAAGATATTCTTTAAGTTCAATTTACATATATTAATTATACCACGTCAGTTCTCTCCTCTTCTAACTGGCAAATAAGTATATCAAAATTATTAGTACAATTTCATGTCGATTAAAATAAAATAACCCTAACTTGGATATGCTTAAGCTTTGAGAGCTTCCAAATATACAATTAAAAAAAAAAGGCAAATTTTTGTTACATGGTCGAATTTTCAATTTAGTATTTAGAAGTCTGTTTCTGTAACCATACCTCTAAATAATTTTTAAATTGCCTACAGTGGAAAGGAGGCAGCATGGAATGTCTTTAACAAGTACAAACTGCAACTGGTTTCAAAAAAAAGAGAAGCATTAGTTGCCTGTTTTTCTGAGAATTTTGGTCACATAATAATCAGATGTGATATCTAAACTCAAGTATGTTAAATCCCAAGTCTAGCACACTAGCCACTGTCATGCTGCCTGTCAAAAATAACAAACTTTCAACTAAAAATTCTATGCATAATAATTTATAATACTGTAATTCACAAAGAAGCCTAAGGGACAAAAGGGGTGAAGTCAGAAACTCTCACTTTCTATCATAATTTCTACAACAGAAAACTGAAGTGAAAAGGCAGAAATCAAACTAGTGCTATATGCATAATAATGGATAACCTTCACATTAAAGAACTGATATGATAGTTTTTTGATGCATAAAAATCTACATTTACATCTAGGATAATGCTCTGTTTTATTAAATTATTTATTGCACTGCACTTATAATAAATTCTAATTTCATAAAATGTTTCATGAAAGTTATATCTCCCTCTTTTACTTGAAGTTGTACCTTACATTAAATCTAATCTTCAAGCAAAAAGCATATTAGAAAGAAATACAAACCATACTTCAAAATATTGAATACATCTTACTATTTTCTTCACATGAACTTTGTTTAAATACAATATATTTCTAAAAAAAAAATAAATGGTAATGAATCTGAACAGGTCAACATAATAAATTTTAAAGGGTGCCCAATGTTAAAATCATCCAGGAAAAACCTTGCAATTTTTAATGGCATAAAACAGAAGTGGGGGGGGGGGATCCTAATTTATATTATATAGCAAGTAAAGCATTATTTGCCCAAGAAATTTTTAATGTACTTGATTATCTGAGTCACATATCAGAGTTGGCAAAATAAGTTACAAAATAATGGAATTGTTAAAAGTCCATTATTTAAAAAAAAAATTAAAGAATAAATTTCCCTATTCAAATCTAAAAGGGCTCAATCAAATAAAATCTAAAACTTTCAAAATCCTGACAGGAAATGAAACTTTGCTCTCATTATAGCTAAAAGAAGGAAATCTGTCATGAAATGAAAGGTTGATTCCATTTCAAAGATGAAGAAATTTTTATCCACTATAAAAGAACACAACCTTCCAGTTCAGGTGGCACATGGTTAGCTGAGGTAAAAAGTTGAGTGCCTCTTCGAATCAAGACAGAGAGGAAGGTTTCAAAACATTGGTTATCCACCAATTAAAAGAATTTGTCCAAGGTTAGTTACACAGAATTGTAGAATATACCCAATATGAACATATCTGGAGGACACAAAAATTTAATTCAGGAATCTTCCAAAATATAGTTATACTCCAAAATAGAAAATTTGTCAAATTATAAAGTACCAATTATATTTTATGAAAATTGTTTTTAAGCAATTTATATTTATATCTTTATAAAGAAAGTTTTTTTTTAAGGAACAAATGAGCTATTATTTGAAAAGTATACTTTCTTAAAAACTAAGGATCACACATACCAACTTAGCTTATCAAAAAAAAAATTACATTCTTTCAAATTTGAAAGTACATTTTTATCATAGTTGAGCTCAAAAAATTTTTAAATAAAAATGAGTCTTAAAAATCAAGCTTTTTCAATAACAATGGAGATTATTCAAGCACCTGTATTAGCAAATACCTTATGATTCTAAATAATGAATTTTATAGCAAATACTATTAGATTTCAGACTATAGGATATGAGCTTTTCACAGCATTAAAGAACTATCACAGTTAAATAATTCAAAGTAAATTCTTGTGAAGTGAATCTCAAAGTTTACTAAAAAAAAAAAAAAGGTAATTGAAAAGATAATTAATGTGTACAATTTAGAATGTTTTTATCTGTTGGAGTATGACTCTCAGGGACTGATTCTACTATTTGTCTCATTTTTCCCATCCATGTAAAATTATGTTAAGGCAATGATAGTTGTTCATGATTCATTAATAACATAATTTCTCTACCCATTCTATATGTAATTAAAGTAACATAGAAATCTAATCTACCTAACTGAAAATTCAATTTTAAGAAGTTATATTTTTCTAATTCATTCAGTAATTTGCAGCACCAATCATAAGACTGGTCCTTAAGATCATAAATTCAGAGCCAGGGAGAGCCTTACAAGTCATAACCAACTCCTCTATATAACAATGAGAAAACTGAAATGTACAGAGCTTATGCACCCTGCCCTTGTGGTCAGTGGCCAAGGCAGGAATTTGAGCCCAGGTTCCCTATACTCAAGGCACAGGGGCAGATGTGTGCCGTGGTTGGATGATCTGCTTCTGTTGAACTAAGCTGAGAGTGTTACAATTAGGTGAGACCAGCATAATTTTTCTTCAGAATCACGTAAGCATGCAATATGCTATGGTGACGATGATATCAACAATTCCTTGAAGTTTGAAATAGTGAAAAAAATGAAGTATTTGAAGTCCCTTCCTCTTTCTAATCCCCCGCTTCTTATCTGACAATGGTTAGATGATCTAACTTAAAGATTGTGAATAAAAGCTAAAGCAAATAAAATTACAAAATGTAAACCATTATGCTTCTACAGAAAATACTTTAATGTTACAATACCTAGGAACTAATAATAGGTACTTATTAACATGTGGTTTCTATTTTAACAGTGTAAGATCAGATACTTCTTGCCATATGTATAGAAAAGATTTTTCAAAAGAAAAGACAAATCTCATTTTAAGAAAGCCCAATTTCCAAGACAATATTATTTTTAAAAATGCATTTTGAAACTTTTGCTAATATTCCCCCCCCCCAAAAAAAAAGATCTAATCTAGATAGTGAAATGATGAATAGAAACAGTATGGTTTGGTGAATAGGTCAAGACGCAGAAAGACCTGCATTTAAAACCTACTGCTGACATATACTAGTTGTGTGATCCTGGGCAAATCACTTAATCTATTTGTGGCTGTACTCTCTGTAAATTGGGAAGGAACGGGGGAAAAGAGGCAAACTTGATGGCTTCAAAGCTGGTCTATAATAATCTACTGAATAATCATTTAGCTTACTAATAAAAAAAATCAAGAAAGAAACAAAATAAAAAACCTAAAATGTAACATTCAAGAGAAATGTGAATATTTGGACTTGTAATTAAGGATACAAGCATATATACAAGGAAAGGAAAAAGTACAGGAATATCAGAAGAACAAATACACTTACTATATGCCTTCAGTGGGGAAAGCAGAAGAAAATAAAAACAAATTGGAGAAATAAGATTAATTATACTTGTTTTCATTCTGTTTCTCTTTTCCAGGCAGCCTTCCCCTTCAATTCCCAATATACTTCCCCCAACAGCTCTCCAGACTATCTTTTTTATGCTGTCAGGGATAAAGCTATAGGGAGCAAATCTTGGTTGAAGAATTTGGACACAAATTTCTCCATAGTATGGAAATACTACAATTCAAACTATTAGTCTCCAGGAGTTTGAGACCCAATGGGTCTGGTATCTTTTCTTTTCTATTCTATTTTCCACAGTTGAGGAAGAAAAAAAGAACATAAGGATTCAATTTGAAAGAAGATAAAGTAGGAACTTAAAAAGAAGGATTCTTTTAAAAGAATAAAAAGCAAAACAAATGAATAAATTTGTTAAGTGAAACAAATTGCTTTAAAAAAAAAAAGAAGAGGTTGTGAGGAAAGGAAAAGGAAGTAGGGTTGATTATAAAATTGCCCAAATGAAAGGAAAGTTCTCAATTTGATAAGAAGTGATTAAAATCCATAAAGGCCCTACTGAGCAACTGAGTTACTACATTTTAAGTTAAAAAAAAAACAAGGTCTGCAGGGACCTGAATTAAGTATGTGGGATTTCCATTTTTGGCATAGCCGAGTCACTACTATCTATGTTCCAAATATTGGAAAGTCTCCCTCAGAGGAGAAGAGGCGAAGTGTCTTGAAGAACAGCTCTGCAAGACCCAAGATATCCATTACCATTAGTTCT
>JAJPUD010000798.1:396108-422047 GCA_023553655.1 Myrmecobius fasciatus | reverse complement strand
AAAGAAAGAAAGAAAGAAAGAAAGAAAGAAAGAAAGAAAATGAAAAGGAAGCTTAATTGGGATGGTAGGTGGGACTCAAGGAGAAAGGTAAGGAATGGAAACTTAAATGGAAGATAAATTTGACCTCTGTCAAGAAGCAGAAGAGTGCTACACAGGGAGGTAAGGGAAAATAATATATAGCCACACTTCAAGGTTAAAAAAAAAAAAAAAAAAGAAAGAAAGAAAAATGTGAGACTTTCTCAAGAAAAGGAAAGGGGAAGCTATACAGTAGAAGCAATGGTTTGTCCTCCAAAGATAGTAAATTAGATATATGTAAGCTTTTAGGTGGATAGCAATTCAATAAAATTACCATTAATAAATGTATGCTGTACCCTATGCTCAACACTAGGGCTACAAATAAAAAAGTCTCTATCCCTTAAAAGAATTTACAATCTAATGGGAGAAGATAATGCACAATAGGGAAAAGATAGCAGAGGCCTTTCCTTCAGGCAAAACCAAGCAGAGCCACTGATGGAAAATGGAGTTATAACTGGTAACAACCTTTTCCTAAGTTACTAAGGTACTATTTGTCAGACCTGTTACTTTCATGAGACATATACAAGACATAAAAGGGAATCTCCCAGAACTTATTAACAATGATTACTACTGACTCCTGACATAAGCAAAAATGAGGGTGCCAGAAGAAAACTAGAAAGTGATGGTGAATAATATAGAATTACTGAGAAATAGCTATTAACTTTCTAATTGCTCATTGAAAGCAAGGTTTGCAAAAGGAAAAAAATTCATCTAAGTTATAAGCAACTAATTAAAAAGATGGTGTTAGCAAATAAAATTTTTATTTCTATACAAGGGATTTAAAACACAGAAAAGCATATTTCTGACCAGGGATGGAGTTCATATAATCAGGGGAGATAAAGGCACTTATATAAAGTTTTCCAACTCTATTCAAAATGGCTTTCAAATAAAAAGAATAGAGGAGAGAGAAAATTCCCTAAGTATTATCTACTGAACATGTTACAATGAAGGAAGAAAAATAGCACCTAAAAAGCCAGAAAGGTTCTTAGGAAGCAAAATTCCAAGAAAAGAATCAGTAGTAAAGTCTCATATTTTCTTTAAATTACCTTGGTGTGTTTGAAAGGAGAGAATAAAAATGGTTAATAGGAAGATAGTATTTAAGGCAGCAGTAAGATAGAATATAGCTGTTCTTAAAAAATCTAAGCATCACAAACAGATGAATTACATGCTTGAGTACTGAAAAAAATGACCTGTGTAACTGTGAGCCACCATCAGTTATTTCTGAAAGATCATAAGAACATGAGATGCACTTCTCCAAGAATGGAAACTAACATTACTTTGAATAATAAAAACTATCATTATAACAGCTAGCATTTAAATAGGATCTATTATGTGCCAGACACTATGCTAAGCATTTAGCTCATTTATCTTCACAGCAATCCTGTGAAGTAGGTACTATTATTATCTCCATTTTGCAATTGAGGGAACTAAGGCAAACAGAAATTAAGTAATATACCTGGAGTCACACAACTAAAAAGTATCTGAGAACAAATTTGAACTCAGGTCTTCCTGACTCCAAGTCCAGTACTCTTATCTACTGCAGGAAAACCAAACTTGCTGATTTTCAAAAAGAGGGACCAAAGCACCTGCAAATTAAAATCAATTTATTTCAATTCCTAAAAAATTTCTAGAACAGATCATCAAATAGGGCACATCTAGAAAAATATTATTTAATGCAAAGGGTCAACATGGCTTCAACAAGAACCAACTGTGCTACATTTGTGATTATTTCCTTTTTTTGACAGTTAGTAGTCAATTAGTATTATTTAATTCTTAAATGTTAATTACTAATTAAGCTTCTACTAGTACCAGGAACTGTGCTTTAGTATTAAGAATATAAATACAAAACAAAACAAAACAAAAAAAAAAAATCATTACCTACACTCAACAAGTTTCTATCTTAAAAGAGAAGACAATCACATATAAAATAACTGAATGGCCAGACTCAAAGAATAGTTGTTAATAGTTCAATAACAATTTGGCACGAGTCTTGCAGCAAAACACAATGTATATGTAACTTGGATAAAGGCATAGATTACATGCTTCTCAAATCTGCCAAGGGCATAAAGTTGGAAGGAATGGCTAACACATTGAATGGCAGAGTCACAATCCAAAAAGACAAGCTAGAGCAAAGAGTTTAATCCAGTAAACTGAAATTCAATATGGAAAAATGTCAAGTCTTACATTTGGTTTGAAAAACTCAGGGTCACAAGTACAGAATTATTACAGAAAAGTTCTAGCAGTTTGAATGAAAAGCAAGCTCAATATTATTCTTCAGCAACCCAAAATATAATACAACCTTGTTTTGCATTTACAAGAGTATAATTTCCAGGAGCAAAGAGGTAATGGTCACTATAGTCTACCAGGATCAAACCATACAAAAAATTTAGTTATTCAGTTTTTAGCACCAAAATTTAGGAAAGATGTTGATCAGCTACCAAGTATCCAATAGACAACCAACGCTGGGAAAAGATCTTGAACCCATTAACAAATGAGAATCAACTGATGAAGCTTGTTATATTTAACCTTAAGAAAAGAAGACAAGGGGAAAGAAATAATAATTCTCTTCAAATATCTGAAGGGCTCTAATTTGGTAGAAGAATTAGATTTGTTCTGTTTGGTCCATAGAAAAGAAACAGCACTATATGGAAGTTTTAAAAAAGGCAACTTTTGTTGTAAAGTTTGTGTAAAACTTGATATAAAGGAGAATTTCCAAACAATTTAACCTATCCAAAAGTAGATTAGGCTACTTCAAGAGATAGTAAGCTCTCTAATTCACAGAAATCTTCAGGCAGAGATCAGATGACCACTTTTTAGGTACACTGGGGCTCAAGGAGGATAAGAATGCATTAAATTCTAAGAAATTCTGTTAAACTCTCTCCCACTCAAAAGTCAGAAATAACCTCTTAATCAACAAATTAAAAAAATACATTTCATTGATGTAGTTGAATTTACTCCTTTCCCACTATCACAAAATAAATAAATAAATAATGATTAAGCGCTTTTATCTAGCCATATCCTACCTGGGTGCTTTTGCACATGCTGCCCCCCGTCAATTATTTCTCCTACTCTCTCATACTTCCTATTCTCTAAATCTCAAAATCATTCTGGGTTAAATTATTCCATGTCTCCAGAATACAAAGTAACTTCCTCTTTGACAAGACCTTCTATTTGGGTACATTATTATCAACTCTTTGCCTGTCTTTCTGCAGCTTTCCACTTGTCACTTGTTTATCTTTCACTATTTACCAGATTCTTTCCTCCTATTCTGATATCTCCTTTAAAAAAAAAAAAATTTCTCCTGATTCTACTATTCTCTCAAGTCAAGAGTTATCAACCTCTCTCTTCCTCATTACAACAAGCTTGAAAATGGAACAGTCTACATTCACTGCTTGTACTTCCCTCCCCATCAATTCAATACTCCTTAAATTTTCTTTAAATTCTATTTTGATTATAATTTCTGTATGGTAGCAATTTGAAATCCTCTCTCTCCTAAAACAATTCATCATTGAATCAAAAAAAGTACAGTTCAGCAAAACAAATCACCAACTTATTTAATTCAACAAGTATTCTTGTTGATTAACAAGTATTCTTAAGATCAGAAATCCTAGAAAGCAATGGCTGTTCTCAGTTCTCCTTTATCTTCTAATAGCCTCTGACAGTGTTTTCCACTGGTACTGTTCTGTATTAGCCTACCTGACAATTCATTTAAAATCTCCTTTGTTAGCTCACCATCTCTGATTCCTAAAAATCCCCAAGTTTTTATTTGCTGCTCTTTTAGCTACATTTTTTTCTGCACTTTCTCTCTTAGTAATTTTTATCTAATGACAGAGGTCAACTTATCAACTCTATGAAGTTGCAGTCCAGCATCATCAGGTGTCTATTAGACATTTCTAACTAAACATACGATAGGCATCAGACCTTAACACAGTGCCTAGCAGAGAATAAGGGTTTAAATAAATGCTGATTGTTTGATATTACTTTCAACATGTCCAAAACAATCTTTCTACCAAATCTTCTTCTAAACTTCTCTTTTACTGTCAAGGATACTACCATGTTTTTAGCTTCAAAATTTCTATATCAGTCTTACCTTTTAACTCACACTACATAACCAATCAGCTGCCAAATTTTATTATTTATGTTCAAATCTTTTGCATTTACCCCCTTCTCAGTACTTATACAACCATCAGATTAGTTCAGGTCTTCATTATTCCTTATCTGCAATACTGAAACAGCTTCCTAACTGATCTTTGTGGATCCACTTTTCCATCCAATTCATTTTTCACACAATTGCCAAAGAAACTTTTCTTAAAACTCAGTTGCTCTCTTCATTAAAAATTCCAATGGCTCCATATTGCTTCTAGAATCGAATATACTCCTCTACTTGGTTTTTAAATCCTTTCACAACCAATATTCATTTACATTTCTAATAATTTTACATAGTATTGTCCTTATATAATCTATAATACAGCCAATGTCTTTCTTTTTGTTCCACAGACTACACTCAATGCTTCCAGAATGTGCCTTTCTATTGGCTACATGTATGCAAAGAACCTACTACTTCTCTCTACTCTCAAATATCTGCCTTTTATAGGCCCTTGTTTCCTTCTACTGAAACTTTTTGCTCCTCACTGGTTGACAGTGCTTCCCACATAACAAATATTTAATTTATTTTTTACATTTTATTTCCATTCAACTATAAATAAAATATAAACTACTTGGTAGTAGATATTGTTTCAATTGCATCTTTGTATTCCAAGAACCCTGCTTCATAGTAGGATTGCTGGACACCTCCAGCTGGGTATCCTAACAGTATCACAGACTTAACACAAACTAAAAATTTCATTTCTTCTTCCCAATAAAAACTAGCTCTACCATCAAAAATTTATAATTTCTGTCTGGGTCTATAACTAAGAGAAAGAATAGATTGGATTTTATTCTGTAAATCTTTGACACTCCTACCTATCAGTAAAATCATCTTTTTAGTAACAATATTTTCTTTGTGCACAATCAGCATTGCTTGACTGTGAATCATGGAATATCATAATCTCTTAAGAAACAAATCTACTATGAAGCACAACATAATGGGTTATTAGTATGTCTAGCATGTTGTTGCTCATAACCAAATACATTCATAAAAGTAAAATTCACAATTTAAAAGTTTACTAGTTTTCTCGCAAAAACAATACATTTAATTTTAGAAAAGAATGCAAATAGAGTTTCTCTTATAAAAGTCTCATTTCTAAGATATATAGGGAACTGAGTCAAATTTTTAACAATAAGAAACCATGGGCACAGTAGATAGAGCACCATCCCTGAAGTCAGGAGAATCTGAGTTCAAATCTGGTCTCAGACACTTACCACTTCGTAGCTGTGTGACCCTAGGCAAGTCACTTAACCCCAATTGCCTCAAAAAAAAAAAAAAAAAAAAAGGAAAGAGAGAGAATAAGAAGCCATTCTTCAAATTATAAATGGTCAAAGGTTTTCAGAGGAAGAAATCCAAGCTATTAATAAGCCATATTAAAAATGTTCTGTTTTAACAATAATTAAAGAAATGCAAATTATAACAACTCTGAGGCATCTGATATCCATCAAACTGGTAAAGCTGAAAAAATGGAAAATTGACAAATGTTAAGAGGAGGTATGAGAAGGGGCAGCTAGGTGGTGCAGTGGATAGAGCACCAGCCCTGAAGTCAGCAGGACCTGAGTTCAAATCTGATTTCAGACACTTAACATTCCCTAGCTGTGTGACCCTGGGCAAGTCACTTTATCTCAATTGCCTCAGGGAAAAAAAAAAAAAAAGAGGAGCTATGAGAAAACAGACAGATTAATGAAATGTTGATGGGCCTGTAAATTAATTCAGCTATTCTGAAATTCATGAGACATGTCCAAAAAGCTATTAAAACTGTGATTACCTTTTGACACAGCAAAACCTCTGCTTGGTCTCACAAGTATCAAAGTTTTATTCAAAAATTATTTATATCAACTCTTTATTACAACAAAAAACTGGAAAGTAGATGGGTCACCTTATTAATTGGGGAATGACTGAGTATACTGTGGTACATAAACATTATGGGATACTACCAAGCTGTAAGAAATGCTGAGGGGAATTAGTTTCAGAGAAACCTTAAAAGGCTTATATGAATTTATGCACAATGAAGCAGAACCAGGAAAACAACGAATAAAAAAGATACACAACTATGAAAGATTTCAAGAACTCTGATCAACATAATAAAAAAAACCCCACAATTCTAAAGGATTCATAATCAAACAAGCGACACGGCTTCTGACAGAGAGATGATGGACTCAAAGTGTACATTAAGACCTTTTTTAGACATGGCCAATAGGATTTTTTGATTGACCATCTAAATAGGTGTATATAATAGCCTTTTTCTGGCTTTCTCAAGGTAGAATAAAGGTGAGGAAGAAATTAGTCAAGAGAGAATATACACTTGAAAATAATAAAGCTGAAATTTTTAAAAGTTAATGTTATATATTGGTAAATTTTTATTATAGACTAGAATTGAGAATACGATTCCTTTATAAAAGAAAGTATCATATTAGAAATAGTTTTTCTTCTATAACTAGTAAGTAGGGAGCTATAGGTCCCGTTTGTTATAAATTAAGAATGATGACAGCTTAAGAGGAAAAAAAAATAAAGGTGTTTATGTAAAAAATAATTACATTTATTGAAAAACCTTTAACTATTCAAAAAATAATGGTAGAGAAGATTTCCTAAATGGAGGTCAAAAATGACTGTAACATTTCCCTCTTTTTGCTCATGTTGTACAAATAAAAGAAATAGGCCTCTTGGCAATATGATAAATGAAAAGAGCAATGGTCTTATAGTAAGAATGTATCTGTTTCACTCTCAAATACACTATTTCCTAGGCATGTGATCCAAGGTAAATCATATCATTTCTGTTTTTAAATATCTTTATCTGTAAAAAGGGAAAAGAATTTACCTCTGAATTCTTACAATAATAAAACAAAAAGAAATACTGAAAATGTTATAAAAATGTCTGGGGTTTGTTTTGTTTTGTTTTGAAAAGTAACTCAAAACGTCACCAAATCACAGGATCCTAGATTGAGAGGTAAGGAATCAGGGAGGTTAACTAGTTCAACTTAGGCTCACATCCCTATATGTTCAAACACATTCTGGCTTTGTAACCATGGACAAGCAACATGTTTGTTTCATGGGGATATTTGTACCATTTAACTCAAAAAATTTATATGTGTGGAGTATCATTTATTTGTTCATTCAACAAGCATAAAAAGTATAAAAATGCATCAGAAGGACTAAAGGTAGGGTAAGGATTTTTCCCAAGTCATCTTTCTTGTCATTCTCATCCTCCCACCTCTAGGAACATATCAATTACTAACCTTAAAAAATTCTATCTTTAAATATATATATATATAAAAACCCTGCCAACTGTTAGAAGCTTCCACTCTTCTCCCTGTTAGTAGCAATTGAGGAATATCTAGAATGAAATGAAACCAGATAATGCAACTTTAAATGATATTCTGGTTCTCCTAACTCTATGAACATTCCTTTTGATTCTGTTTACTCCTTTCATCTCCAGGCCCACTAAATATGGCACATTCCTTCTCTTCATACACATACACACACACACACACACACACACACACACACACAGCTTAGGGTACACCTATTATCATCTAATATTGTTTTTATTTATTCTCTTTCCAATCAGTGATTCTCATCATAACATCTATTCACAGTTTCAGCTCTTACCATTAAAAGAGAACTTTTTTTTTTATGTCTGATATTTCTCCAGAGCTCCAAATGAATTTTTCCAGTTAAGCATCACCTCAAACATAACATTTCTAAATCCAAATTCATCATCTTCTCTTCCACATTATCCAAAAAAAATCACTTTCTAAAATGTCAATTTCTATAATTATTCTCTTAATTATACAGGTGTGATGAACACCTCAGACATCTTTGTTTCCTCCTTCCCCAAATACAATCAGCAAATCATATTAGCTAACATTTGTAAATGTAAGTAAAAATTTCATGATTATATATTGGATAGGAGAAGGGAAAAATGAGCCTGAATTGAAAGCTACTTTGATGAATCTGAAAAAAATTACAAACCAATGAAATTCAATTCCTGTGGTCACAGTTTCCTATTATTTGGTGACTACCTAAAGTCAAAATCATCTGTTGAAGTAAATATATAAGCTTTGTGAAATTGAAATGGCAAAATGATAAGTGAAATGTATAAAAGCTTCCCAAGAATCCCATAAAAATTGTGTAAAATTAATGTGAACTAAAGTTATCTTGAAAAAGTCGCATCTCGGGGCAGCTAGGTGGCGCAGTGGTTAGAGCACCAGCCCTGAAGTCAGTAGGACCTGAGTTCAAATCTGGTCTCAGACACTTCCTAGCTGTGTGACCCTGGGCAAGTCACTTAACCCCAATTGCCTCAGCAAAAAGCAAAAAAAAAAAAGAAAAAGAAAAAGAAAAAGTCGCATCTCAGATTATAAAAGAATCAGCTAATAAAACTAAAATGTCAAATTATTTTTCAGTCATCATAAATAACATGAAATTCTATCAAGAAAAAAATGAAACAGATGTAGGAGTCATTTACCTGAACAAGATGAATAAGAGTAGTCAAAATGGCACATCTGAGCATATTATGTTCTTCACTCTGCTTCCAAAGTAAGGGCAAATATTGAACCAAACATCCTACATAGGGGCGTATCTACATTAAAAAAAAAAAAGTCAAATGGATAGTAAAAGGGCCCAACTTTTTTGAAAAAAGAGAAAGATATACAAAGAGCTATCATTTTAGTTTTTATCAATTCCTATTATATACAGATATTTGCTCTAAAAGAGCTTACATTTTAGAATAAAGTTATTTGATATATTATAAAGGATTAAAAGACATTGTTGCAAATATCTAATACACTTAAAAAGAACCATCAATTTTGTCTGATGAAGTAATAAAAGCTATTAAACCCAATCAGCATACTACACACACTACCTATATTCATTTTTTCTTGCTTTTTATTTTAAGTAATTTTCTGTTATATATTAAAAGAGCCAAAGAGTATGCATGTATGTATATTTTTATGCATGTATCTCCTAAAATTTATTTTGCTTTGTTGACAAAACTGCATGACGACACTAGGTTTGGAAAACTCCCTGCCTTCAGAAAGCAGTATTTAAGACTGCTATGGTTCATATCTAATAGGAAAATCCACGAATGCATTGGATGTATTTGCTCTCCATTGAATATCAGTTGCCTTCCCCAAACTGAAAGATTCCAACATACTGCCACACAGAAAGGTCCAGGATAATATATTTCACATCAATTGAAAAAGCATTTATTATGTGCCTACCACATGAAAAGCATTGTGCTTGGTACCAGAAACACAATGTTAAAACTTGGTACAAACCCTATTGTGCCTAAGTATTGGTAATCTTAGGGGAAAGACATGATATTTATACAAATATGCATAACAAAAAGCTAAAAATGCTAAGGGCATTTTATTCCTTATTTATTAACTACAACAAATTAATATTACAAATTAAAACAGCATAAATAAATGAAGTTTTATTTTAAAATGTTAGAAAAACAATGTCGTTCAAAACATTTAAAGTTGTTTTATCCATTCCATATTACTATTAAATTGTGTACTATAACAATTACCTGCATATTAACTCTTTCAATCACACAAGACAAGACATGTAAAACATGCATCTTTGTGTCACATTCTGTAACTTGCTGAAGTAGCTGAAAAAGTAGGGTGAACATGGTTTCCAAATACTATAGATAGAAAAAGAAAAGGAAAAAAAGATTTAAGACTTAGATATAAACTTGAAATATGTGTGTATATATGTATATGTAAACATGTGTATACACATGCATATATTCATGGATTATATATCCATATTCATGGATAATGTGGATTAAAATACTAACAAAACTACATAACAAATTCCAGTATGAAAGTGAATTTCACAAATATTATATACGCACAAATTTTAAACTGACAATGTTTAAAATATTAACAACATTATTACCACTTAAAATAGCCTTTAAGGAGGGTTATCTTCTTAAAAAAAAAAATTTCCAAGGGGAATTTAATTTAATTTAATGTTAATTGAAGGTGGATAATAAGCTAATGAGATATTATACTGCTGTGCTCTCACACAAGTGTGCATGCAAATACACACTGCCAACCACAAAATCTTCATTTTTAGGGTTCACTAAAGAGTACCCTAGCAACATAGCTGAGCATCAGGTATCTGGTATAACCTAGAATGTGTAATAGTTAATAATTAGCCTTTATTTTTATGTTTATGCTTCAAAATGTCAACTTAGTCCTCATAAAAAAATCATGTGAAATAGGGGCTATTACAGATGAGGAAATGGTCAATACTTATTGAATATTCAGAAAAAATTATTCAAATTTAAATTATACAACCAGTATCTTGTTTATAAATCAAGTACTGAAATTTTAAAGCACGTATGAGTAATGGCACATAATTTTCAGAATATTTTAATATTTTGCAGGAATTTTATAAACTATCTTATAAAAGGTCTAAAGTTAAGTCTCTCATTAAGAATTTAAGCATAATTGTTGGGAAAAAATATCACTGTTCTCTATTAATAAATGATGATGAATTGGAATATTTACAAATACAGTTCTACTAAATAATATAGTCTTTTAATCCCATCTCAAAATTGCCAATTTTTTTTATCTATGAGCTAAAGTGATGCCATACATCATCATTATAACTTAATCGAGGAGGAATACAACTGAATTTTTAAAAGCACTTGAACTCAATAAATCATTAAGAATTTTGTAGTAATGTAGAAAACATCTTAATTTCTCCTCAAATTGCCTAAAATTCTAAACATCCAAATTAATCATTTAATCACAATTTAAGTACAAATGTAACAGAACATTAAGTATTACATTTTTAAAGAAAGAGAAGATTCAATATCTCAGCATCTTTAACTTTATCAATGTGAAACATGTTCACATTTGAATGTGTGAATTTGCGTTTCTTTACTCATTACCTCTATATTAACATTGGCCACCATAGGCACATAACATACTTTGAGTGATAGACCCAAACTCCTCACTTTATAGAAGAGAAAACCAAGGACTACAAATACAAACTTAAAGAGAACTGCAAATCTCAAAAATTCTAGAATAGCTAATACTATTCTGTAAGTTCTATCTCTACAAGCCCACGTTACCATGTTTTTTTATATATATTTTTTCCCCTATCTAGCATCTTAGGAAAATATCGCAAATATGTTCCAGTAATTTAAGTAGAAATATAAAAATAAAATGTTCTGGTATAGATAAAAAAAAGAAGAGATTTACAATTGTTTGTACTCATCTGTAATAGTAGCTGATTAAACAGCTATAAATAAACTGCAAGACAAAAGAAGTGGCCAGAAAATAAACCAGTTAAATCAATGACTAAAAAAAGCATTCAGAGGAATACTCTAACCTTTGAGAAAACACTTGACATTTACATATGGATTATGCTTTTTAATGTTTTTGGCTCTGCCCAAAAAAATGTGCCATGAGAGATATATAAATAATCTTACCGGCAGAAACTGATCTGTTCTAAACTCAAAATCATCAACAGATAAACAATAGTTAAGGAAGACTGAAATCAATATACTAGGATTACCATAAATATCTACAAAGTTAACACAATAAGTATGCCATTATATTACAAAAACTGCCTATATAAAGTTCTGTGGTGAAAAGTATTTGAATAATAATTTGTTGTAAAATATAGAAAAATGATAAGGAAAATTAGTATTTTAAGAGAGTTTAAAGATTTTTACATTACAGTGCCAGGCCCATCTTTCTAGATTAATCACATTTTACTCTTCTTCATATAATCTACATTATAGCCTAATAAATCTACTTACTATTCCCTATATAGTATACCATAAGTCTATGCACAGGAGGGGAGAAGATAGGGAAGGGAAAAGGAAATAAGAAAAAGTCTAGAACTATGAAAGTTTAATATTACACTTAGGTTTGGGGAATAGTTTATTTGTATTGCCTACATTTATCACAGTGCCTAGAACAGTACATATACTTATTAAATTCTTGTAAATTATTACAATAAAGGATATTTAACTTGAGAGTTGTAGCTGTTTCAATTCGGACCTGAAAAAAAAAAAAGTGAAATTCAATCAGATATAGAATATAATGTATGTGGGTATATATGTATATCACATACATAAATATAAAAAATATTAAAACAAAGGAAAAATTATTTAGAAATTAATCTAGATGAAATTCTAGATACTTATGAATATTAATATAAATATAGCATAGCATATGCATTCACTACTGAAAAAAATTTTTTTAGCCACTTTTTAGTCTTAGGAACACTCTGCAGTCTTAAAAATTACTGAGCTTTTGTTTCATGTAGGTGCTCTTTAGAAGTGTTCTATCAATATTCTAAAAGCTGACTGTTAAATTTGGGGTATGAATCTTTATAGTTCAGAAAAGGCTTATAATATTAAGGCTCAATTTATTCCATTTATTATCGAGTCTTAAGAAAATAATAGAGAAAAATGTTAATGGAGATTAATCTTAAAAATGTAGCCCTGCATAAAACTATTTGCCCCCCAAAAGCTGGTTGTTATTTAGTAACATATATGTGCCATTTTTACCACATTAAAATGTAAAAGCGATCATTTAAAAATATTGATTAATCTATTCAAAAAATAATAAATCTATACATGTTAACAATGGCTATTTTAATGAAAAATAATTATTTTCAAAAAAATTAGTGTAGAATATTTTTACAAATCTCTTGAATATCTGGTGTAATTGAACACAACTGGATTCTTTTATGTGTTTCTGCACTAGATCTGTTGAATAATGTTATTTTGGGAGGTATATACAAAGAAAATCTGGCCTCACACAGATATGTAGTTGGAAAGAGGAGAATTTTTAATAGACAACATCTTAGCATTATTCTGAGAATATTTTTAATCCAGGGAACTCCCAAGCACTTGTACACCACACTGAGAACCACTGACCTAGAGGATTGAGAGGTTAAGGTTAAGTACTTGCTCAGAGTTACATAACCCTTTTTTAGAGAAGGGACTTGAACTTGGAATTCCTATTTCTGAGGCTAGCTTTCTATTATCCCAGATTGTCTCAGAGTGCTTTTGGATTTACAAAATGCTTTCATCATACTAATCTTCCATGACAGGTAATGTATTGTGATTACTACTACTACAACTACTATTATGATTATTACTACTAATTAGAATGAGTACAGATGGGTTAACAAAAAACAGAATGAAGCATTATAAAATTTCAAATTACAAAACACAACTTTATGTTATTTTTTTCTTTCTCCAATCAACCAATAAATCAATAAACATTTATTAAGCATCTTATATTGTGCCAGGCACTCGGCTTATTAATAAATATGACCTTCTTAAAAAAAAAAAGGAATTAATCACATTTTCCTTCTTTCTCAAATTAAGTTATCTTAGAAATTCAGACACATTGGGAGAAACAGCTTATATATATGGTCTTAATTAAAATCTCAATGAACATCTTTTTTCTTGTTTTTCTGACTCTCTGGATTTATCAATATGACAAACTTCAGAGAAGAGAAATCTTTATGCCACAACTTCAGTTCTAGAGAGCTGCCTGAGACACTGGGACATTAAGTGAATATGTTAGAATGTGTCAAAATTAGGATTTGAAGCTGGGACTTTAAAGCCAACTTGGCATCCACATAAATTTGTTGGATACCTTGTATAATTTTAAAATTTTTTTAAATTATTTAATCCAGACTGGTTTAATCATTTCACATAAAACTAGTTTTTAATTTTAAAAGAAAATTTATTTTAAAACATCACTAATATGTAAATATATCCGTGTAAAACAATATTAATGGTAACATTAGAAATTTGCCACAAGCTAACCAAAAAACAAAAACAAAAACTAAGCCAGAAAAAACCTCAGCAGCCAATTAGTGCTACCCATACTTAATTAATATAATTTTTTCTGATATATCCCCAACAAGAACACTTTTAAAGAGGGGAAAATCAATGAAATCTCTTATATTTTTCAAGCCCATTCAATTATTATTCAGTTTTTTCCTCAGCAGAAACCTAAATCTCCCCTCTACTACTTTTACCCACTGTTCAGTCAGCCAAAAAGTACCTATTAAGCACTAAATACACCAGATGGTACACTAAGCACTTGGAAAAACAAAGGCAAAAAAAATAGTATCTGACCAAAAGGCTCATATACTAATAGGACATAACATATAAAAAATCAAGTACATATAATATAGGTAATAACCATAAGGGAAAAAGCCTGTAGCAACTTACGGTATCTGAAAAGGCTTCCCGTTGGTGAAATTTGAGTTAAGTTTTTAAGGAAGTCAGGAAAACTACCACTAGGACCATATAGAACAATTTATATATTATATTGTACAAATCAACAGTAAAATGTTAACAATAAACATGTATGAACTGTAAAAAGTAAAATGTATGAACTGCTGCATGTGACTGGAAAAAAAATAATCATTGGCATCAACATTTGTTCAATAAACTATAACAGGGGGAGATCTCTATTACAGACACTACCCAAATTTACACAGAACTGCTAACACCAGAATTTCCTCTCAACCAGTGCTACTCTTTTATAAGAATAATTCATAAAAGATCTACCCTGAAGCTAGAGACCATCCTCTAATTCTTTTAGTACATAAAGATTGGTCAACAAACATTTATTAAGTGCCCCTAAATAGATGAATCATTCACAAGTTAACTTTAGGAGCTGATTTCAGCAAGTATCCAAATGCAACACAAAGCAGCATTTAATGGCTATTTGGTCATTCTGTTATTATCCCTACTCTGAACATAAATACAATTTATATAACACCAGTTGTTACAGATAACAACAGCTGTACCTGATGTTACAGGGGAAAAAAAAAATGCTACTTATTGTTTGGCAAGATTCTCTGAATTACAAGCCACTCTCCAATCGTTAAATGGTCAAAGGATATGAACAGACAATTTTCAGATGATGAAATTAAAACTATTTCTAGTCATATGAAAAGGTACTCCAAATCTCTAATGATCAGAGAAATGCAAATTAAGACAACTCTGAGGTACCACTACACACCTGTCTGATTAGCTAAAATGACAGGAAAAGATAATGACGAATGTTGGAGGGGATGTGGGAAAGCTGGGACACTAATACATTGTTGGTGGAACTGTGAACGGATCCAACCATTCTGGAGAGCAACTTGCAACTATGCTCAAAAAGTTATCAAACTGTGCATACAATTTGACCCAGAAATGTTTCTATTGGGCGTATATCCAAAAGAGATCTTAAAGGAAGGAAAGGGTTCCACATGTGCAAAAATATTTGTGGCAGCCCTTTTTGTAGTAGCTAGAAACTGGAAACTGATGGATGCCCATCAATTGGAGAGTGGCTGAATGAATTATGGTATATGAATGTCATGGAATATTATTGTTCTGTAAGAAACGACCAGCAGGATGATTTCAGAGAGGCCTGGAGAGACTTGCATGAACTGATGCTGAGTGAAATGAGCAAAGCCAGGAGATCACTGTACACGGCAACAATAAGACTATATGATGATCTATTCTGATGGGCATGGCTCTCTCCAACAAGATGTTTTAAACCAGTTCCAGCTGCTCGGAGATGAACAAAGCCATATATACCCAGAAAGAGGCCTGTAGGATCTGAGTCTGGACCACAACATAGCATTTTCACACTCTCTATTGATGTTTGCTTGCATTATGTTTTCCTTCTCAGAACTGTTTTTTTTTGCCTTTCCTGTACAGCAAGATAACTATAAATATGCATACACATATTCAATCTGTCAAATATTTTAACATAACTAACATGTATTAGACTTACTGTTATCTAGGGGAGGGGGAGGGAGGGTAGAGGGAAAAATTTGTAACAGAAAGCTTTGCAAGGGTCAATGTTGAAAAGTTACCTACGCATATGTTTTAGACATAAAAAGCTTAAAAAAAAAGATTCTCTGAATTACATCAAACTATACTTTAATACTCAGCTACCTCAATATGAAAAATAGGCAGTAGGTAGACAGCAAGGACGAGAAAGAATTCAACTATAATTATGTAATAAACATGAAACTAGGCAGCTAGATCATCTAGAACCAGCTAGAGCGCTAAGTAGATACAGTGCTGGACCTAGAATCAGGAAGATCTAAGTTCAAATCTTGTCTTAGACACTTAATAGTTGTGTAACCCTGGACAAGTCATTTAACTGTCTGCCTTGGTTTCCTCATTTGTAAAATGAGTTAGAAAAGGAAATGGCAAACTACTCTGGTGACACTGCTAAGAAAACTTCAAATGAAGTCATAAAGAGTCAGACATAACTAACAAAAACAAAACAAAAACTAATACTCCACAAAAAAAAAAAAAATATGGAGAACCATGACACATCCAAATAATTTATGCAATTCAGAAATAATCATACAAGACTTTTAACAAAGTCAAAATGATACACTAAATTCTTAGATTAAACGCACTTTTCAGAAAGAGTTAATGATAATGCTAATTCTGAATTAAATACAAATTGGCTTGATAATATTAAATGTCATTCTCACATTTAATTTAACAATTTGTACTAAACATCTTATTTAAAAAGTATAGAAGAAAATAACTAGTAAGAAAAATTCACATTAGGAAGAATATATCTCAAGAAATTTTCTAATCTTATAAAGCTTTAAGATTTTACAACAAATCTTCCATATTTTGTACCAAGTAAAGTTTTACTTGACTTCAGCAGAAATCACAAAAATTTATCTTGAAAAAAAGTTCTTTCTGCTAATAATGAAAAAGCTAAATGTACACTTGCAAAAAGAAATCCAGTAATTTATATTTACTTTTTACTTTTCTTTACATCCAAAAATTAAATTACCTTTTATGTACCTATAAAAAATGAAAACTACTGATGCAAGAAAAAAATAACTTTCTAAACATTTTATTTGAATTAAGATTAAAAAATTAAAATATTTTAAAATTAAATATATTTTATATATTATAATATATAATATAATAAATAAATATATTTTTATATATTATAAATTTAAATATAATTTATATGTACATGACATAAATTGATATATAATAAAGTATAAATTTAAATATAAAAACACTTCTCTATAAATAAATCTATGCATGTAAATACATTTATATCTATATACAAAAATACATATGCAAACACATAAATATGTCTTTAGATATACAAACACTGATGTTTCTTTGAAAAACACAAGATTTTTAATAGAAATTAATTACCTCAGTTTTAAGAGGGTTAAGAACAGCAAACCTAAACTTCATAGTTTATTAAAGGCCCTAAACATATTATGACCCACTAAGAAGAAATCTGTACTTCAGCCAAGTCAGCAATAAATCAACATCTTTGCCAATTGAAAATGTTAGCAATCAGGAACAATGAAAACTGGTATATACATAAAGAGATTCATTTACTGTTCTGTAGCATGAGTATCAAGATAATGACAAAATAAAGTCAAAAGAGAAGCTGAAAAAAATGTGGCCCAATATCTACCAAACAAAAAGGAGATAGTACCAGAACTTGAAGAAATAAATCTATTTACTTTTAAATAGAACTCAAATAAAAGAAATCCTAAAATACAATTAACTTCAATATGTATAAAAACAGGCTGACTGAAATGTAAATGTCTACATACTGAAAAATATTACTCTTTATTAAACTCTATCTCATGTTATCTTTCCCGGAATTATAATATTGAATACAATAATATTGCACTATCTGCCCTGCTAATATGGAGAAGGGAGATAAAGAAGGAAATCTCACACTTCTATTTAGTGAACTTCCCACACATAATTTAGTGAATCTAAAAATTATTTGGAATGAGTCTTATCTACTCATTTGAATTTGAAAACCTAGAATACTATCATTTAGCAGAGTCTTAAAACATTATAATCCCCAAAAGATACTTCAATCAGTTATGAAACTTATTGTGAAATTTTGACATATGAAAGATTACTGCAGTTAAGAAGTAGTTTTACCCCAGATACAAAAAAAAGGAAAATCCTCCCCCAAATAGAATTTAAATGTCAATGTGACATACAGTAAACTTATTCACTTGAGATACAAATACCAATTATACTCAAAATTGTTTATTCAAGTAAAAATTTTTTTTAGAAAAATCTTTTCTTCTCCCTGGAAGTTGTTATAATACTAATCTAACTCCAATAATAAATCAAAATCTCATTTTATTCTCACAACAGAAGAGGAAACTGAGATTAAGGGTGACTTGCACGGGGATGCATAGCAATGCAATTTGAAGTGTGAACTTGGATCTTTAATTCCAAGTCCAGAGCCCTATATACTGTCAGCTAGCTATTATTTTACAAAATACAAAATTATTTTTAACATATCTTGCAAGAGTTAAGGGGAAAAATGAAACAGAGCTAGATTCTCATAGAGCTTTCAAAGTTTCTATGTTTAAAAAAAAAATCAAGAAAGATATAACTGGTGCCACCTCAAGGCACTGCAGTGATCCTGTACAAAGAATCAAAGTTCTAACATGAATCAAACAAATAACCTACAAAAGCTTTGAATAAAGACATAACAATAAACAACACTATCTCATTAGGCAAATGCCCAAGAGGTGATGGAGTTACTGTCAGCTACAACAATTCATAAAGGGTGCCTAAAGCAAAAAGGAATTGCAATCAGCAGGGATGGAAGGAATACTTGAAAAACAAAATCAGATATATAGGTGATAAATATAGTCAATTTAGTTGTTTAAACTGAAAAGTTAATAGTGCTATGAATAATGTAAAACAAAGAGAAAAATGTGTTTTATTTGTCTCTGAAGTACATCTCAAACCCACCAACATAATTGGTTCCATAAAAATATGGCTAAGTAAAATGTAAAAAGGAGTTATTGCCATAAGGGCAATGTCATAAATGGAGAAGTGGCAAGGAGTTTATAAGGGCTGGTATAAATCAAAGGAGAACTGTAAGAATTATCCTAGGATAAATCTCAAAAAAAAGAACGTATTCTGACACAGAACTGAAGCGGTATAAAACAAAGAACAGGACTAGGAATGCTAAAATGAGGATCTAATAATTGGATATACTGTGATGCCAAATGATTTCAGTTATAAAACTACAGTTGCAACATATTAACAATGATATTTACAAAACTACATTGATCAAAGTAATTTTACTCTGGGTAAATCTTGATTGAGATTTTCTACAAGGGATTTATTATTCTGGCTATGTTTCTATATAGCCAATATAAAAATTTTCTATTTCTTGGGATTTACATAAACTGGTGAAAGGGGAAGGAACTAAATAACTGTGCTAAAAGGAAAAGAAAGAAGTATGAAAGATAACACCACAAAAATGGATAAACTACACATTACTAATCCAGAATTGACTATATAAAATATTCAAGGTACTAAAATCATAGAATATTATAAGGGAAAGAAGAGAATTATGAATCTTTGCTAAAAACTGTAATGATTTTAATGATACTGAAATTAAATGAAAGAAGGTAGAATTGTTTTATAGAAAACATTCATTAAAAAGCAATAATCATATAATTACCCTACGTTTAACAAAGAAACAGACATCTGACAGCCACTGAAAGAAAATTCAAGGAATAAAAAAGATCAGCAATAGAACAGAGAATATTAAATTCTTATAGATACAGTATCATAACTATTCATAATATATTTTAACTAGTTAAAAGTTCTCTAACAGGACATAATCTAAAGGGGGGGGATTGGAACAGGTATGAATATGGAAAGGTTTTAAAAAGGGAACTAGAAAGGGAAGGAAAAAAAACTGAAGCAGGATAAAAGCATCAAGATAGAAAAAATATGTAAAATTAGCAATATTCAAAAATTAGAGTGAAGCATACTAAAGAGAAAAATGGTAAAGAGAAATATTCAGCTCCTATTACAAATCTATCATATATATATACATATATATATATATACACACACACACACACACATTATATAAATTTCTTAAACATAGAAACTTTGAAAACTCTAAATTTATGTTAAAAATAATTTTGTATTTTGTGAAATAATAGATAGCTGACAGTGCACAGAACTCTGGACCTGTAATTATAAATAATATATACATAAAATGACAGATTTGCAATAGGAGCTGAAATATATATATGTATGTATATATATATATATATATATATATATATATATATAACAACTAAAAATATGGTGATTTTTTAAAAAAATAACTACATTTAAGAGTCCTTGTAGGTATTAAAATAGTCCATCCCTTCTAACTACATCCACTTTGGAAAAAGTGATGCTCTTAAGGCACCTAATTCTACATTACCAACCCAAAATCGGAACTTCAGTCATCCAATCAGTGTCAAGTCTTAAGATCCTGCCTCTACAATATTTCTTACAGAGATTTCATTCTTTTCAGGTACATTGGACAGCACTCTAGTTCAGGCTCTCATTACTTCTCAACTGAATTATTGCGGAAGCCTCCTACCTATTTAACTCTGAGCTTCTAGTCTATTCCCCTAAATCGGTCTTTCACAGCACTACCATTCTGATACTCTTAAAGCAAAGACTTGACCACGTCAGATCTATGCTCAAGAAGCTCCAGCAGCTCCCTCTAGTGTATAGGACAAAAGGCAAATTCCTTGATTTGGCTTTTCTAGATCTTAACAATCTCAAAGGGTTTTTTATGGAACACTGACTTCTTTCACACTCTTCCATCTTCAATTCCCTTGTAAAATCTGTTCCCTTTGTTTGAAGACTATTCCATTAACCACACTTCAGAGGAACCTCAGTTTCCTTCAAAGTTCAACTTGTTTAACCTCTTATAAGATTTCCCTGATCCAGAAAGAATATCAGCTTCTTGAGAATAAGAATTATTTCACTTCTTTATCTTTGTATCCTCAGTATCTAGCAAGTCTTTAATACATGCTTGTTGACTGACATTTATTTCCCATAACTGTTAATGGCCTCCTTTATTGAGAAATTAACTTCTTTATATTTTTAATTTTCTATGTACAAGTTATTTCCTTCATACAAAGTACATTCTTTGAAAAATGAGAGCTGTGTAACATTGGTATTTGCATCCCCCAGAACTTAGCACAGCCCCTAAAATCTATTAGCTCCTTAATAAATGCTTGTTAAATAAATAAATTAATACCGTTTTGTTGAATACACACACTGGTTCACAAGAGATTCTCAACCATTCAGTAAAATAAAGAAATAACTCACTTTACCCCATGAATATGTTCTTAAACCTGTGTACAAGTATAATTACATGTTAAAAGCGAAAGAAAATGTTGTCATTTAAAGGGAAAGTATGGTGAAACCTTTAACAATTTTTAAAATTAAATTGTAATAATATTAAACTATTTTTAAGAATTAGGTTAGTGTAGAAGAAGATATTTTAAAATTAATGAAATTTTCAATGAATACCCCACTTTCCCTACTCATCGAGTTAAAAATGAATTTATAATAGGATTTAAGTCTGTTAGAGAATTGTACAAAATAAATATATTAAATTAGTGTTAAAAGATTTTTCTTTTCTCTCATACATAAAGTTGATAAATAAAACAGTAAAGAAATATTAATAAAAACAAAGATGATTATGCATACATACCACTAAATCTTGATCTTGAAGCAAATTACAAATTGCCTCATATAACATGGGTCTCAAGTCAGACTTGAATTTCACAGAAACCCATTGTCCAATTAGCCAAATAACCCTGCGTCGCAATGGCTTATACCTAAAAATTGAGGCCAACAGTTTTAGTAAAGAAAACTTATCATGGCATTTTTTAAAACTTTCATTACTATGTTTTATTCTTACATCATTATTATTTATAGATTACTGTAAGTTTATGTAGTGACCTCATATAGAAGTGCATGCAACATTAACAACATTAACATTTCACATCTATGGTACAACTCCACAACTACCACCACCACTTTATTTTTAAAAGGTATTTATTTTTTCTAACTCTCACTCCCAATTTCATTAGGAAAAAAAATTTCTAATAACAAAAAGGTATAATCAAGAAAAACAAATTGTACCAATGGCTGTACACACACACACACACACACACACACACACACACACACACACACACACACACCCTATTCCAGAAGCTCCTTCAGACGTTACTGAAGGAGCTATTTTTGTTCTTAAAGTAAGACAACAAATTTCAGTAAAATGAAAACTACACTAATCTTTTTCCAATCACACATTAGTTTTACAACTACAAGCAAATAATTTTATTAGTCCGGGCCTTAGTTTCCCTCTTTTTGAAAGGAGAAAATTAGAATTAACCCTTAAAGAGGTTTGTTTCAATTCTAATAGCTTGTTTTACTGATTCTTACATGATGTATAAAATTTAGATTTTTAAAAATTATTTGTTACACTAAAATAACATTCCATGCTGTGTTTAGTCAAAAGTCACAATCTTGGAAACACAAGACCTGAATTCAAGTACTGCCTATGTCCTGTATTAGCTGTGTAATCTTCAGTAACTTAGATGTTACCTAACATCTCTTCAGTTTTCTTCATATGCAAAAAAAAGAACAACAAAGTCTAACTTACAGTTAGAGAAAAGTGTCTAATAAAAATCAAAGATATAAATATAAATATTATTATTACTGTTGTCTTATAGTGTCAATAGTGATTTCCTATGAATAGGTGATAATTTCATATCTCATTCTAAAGTTACACATATTAATTGATATGACATTTATGCATGTATATGATTATATAGCAAATTTTCTGGAAAAGATACTTACCTATCATGACTAACTCTTAATTCTGGCAGCAACTGGTTTTTAAACCATTGATCAAAATCCACACTATCAAATAATTCATAAGCAGCCAATCCAACTGCATTATAAACTATGAAGAAGAAAATCAGAAATTTTAATCCTGTATTTTAGCAAAACTTAACTTACTGATTACCATGATCAAATAAGATTCTTCCACTGGAAAACTATTGTAAGGAATAGTCAATGAAATATAAATAATGGAAATATAAGACATCAGAAGATGCCTCATCACCTATATATTAGTCTACTAATTACCAACTGTTTCTCTCACATAAGAGAATACTGTTTAAAAGTGTCTAATTATTAAAAAGTGAGAATTAAATATTACTAATGTATAATTACTCTCAAAAAATAGAAAAATTACTTAATATTAAAAACAAGATAATTTCATTAAAGTAACTTCTTTGAAAAAAAATTTAAGTCAAATTTCTTTAATGTCTTGAAAGAGGGTTTAATAGATAACATTTTTTCCTCATAAAAAGATTTGTTACCTTACTGAAAGAATTAAAAAGAGTAAATGTCACTAAATACATCAAGTTTAACATACCAGCATCTTTAATCAGTATTCCATTGGTATTTTCCACATTGGTTGGCCCTAAAGTAAATAAATAAATGCAAATAAATTAGTTATTTAAAAAAAAAATTTCAATTTGAATTAATTGATACTATACAGAGGGGGGAAAGAAAGGGAGGAAGGGACTATATAACAGCCTGGAAAAGGAAATTAAGATTGATTCTTTATCATTTTCTTATAGATTCTACTTACAATTAATTGCTTTTATCTTGTAATACTTAGGTCATGGTTCTGTCTCTGAACTTGGCTCAAATTCAGCTGGCCTGTAATGAATTAATTTAAAAATCCAGCTTTTCTAATCACTGATCTCTTCCTGCCCTAAGGAATTTAGCTAAACTTGAGGATTCATTTGAATACACAGAAGAAGGGTCTAAATCTTTATCATCAAGTTATTTTTCAAGGATGTCTCTCTTGCTTTTACAAAAAGTCTGGACCACAATGAGCATTTCTTAGTCTCAGGAGAGAAGGAGGGTTGTTAGCCCCCATTACTAAACTTCTAATCAATCATGCTGTTCACTGCACCTCAGTTCTTTAACCAATCATGTTGCCCACAACCTTATGGTGTCATCTACCTTGGTCTGTACTCCCCAAATCTATAAAAGGGGAAATGTCCATCTGCTCAGAGTCTTTGGCATCAATGGAGGCAATCCATTTACCCTTTTCTTGACAAGCAGCATATCCCTGCTACTAAGTGTTACCTTGCTTAGAGAATTACCTCAGCTTAAGTTTTTGTTAAATATCATCTATAACAACTAATGGAGAACAGGTATGAAGAAATTTGGAAAGTTCAAAAAAAAGTTTTATAAGATATTTCCAAATTTACAATTGAATATGGCAATATGGTATTTTAGAACTCTACTTGAAACCAAATAAAAGAACTTAAAGGCCTGAGTTTTACATAGCTTCTATTCTGCTACTTGGATTAATTAGTGCAAACTAATCTATGCCAGAATAAAGCAGCATCACAGTGATACAATCATTAAGTATTTATGAAGAACTTACTATATATGCTAGTATTGTGTTAAGGACTGGGAATTCAAAAAAAGGCAAAAAGAAAATGCAGTTCCTGCCTTCAAGAAGCTCAAATTCTAGTAAACAAAAACTATATACAAGAAAATAATATACAAATACACAGTAAAGACAAAAGGAAAAAACAGAGCAGGAAAGAGATAGGGAGATGAGAAAAAGAGACAAGGGGAGGAAAAGCCTTCCTACAAAAGGTGGGATTTGAACTGAAGCTTGAAGAAAGCCAGGGAAGCTAGGAGGTGGCAAAGAGGAAAAAGCATTCCAGATATGGGGAGACAGCCAATGAAAAAGAATGGAGTTAGAAGATGAACCGCAGAATTACAGAGATAGCAAGAAGGCGAGTGCTGCTGGATCAAATATTATGTAAAGGACAGTAAATGTCAGATAGAATTTTCAATTTGATACTGAAAATAACAGTGAGCAACTGAAATTTATTGTGTGGGGATGGAGGAAAGAAGAGCATGCCCTGTTTAGATCATACTTTAAGAAAATCACTTAGATAGGTGATGGATTTGAATAAGAAAAGCCTTTAGGCAAAGAAATCAATTAAAAGATCATTACAATAGTCTAGGCATGAAGTGATGAGGATCTTCATTATTGTGAGTAGAAAGATGGGGAATGTGAAAGCAGAAATCACAAGATTTGGAACCAGTATGTGACAGAGAGAAAATCACATCTTTCTTAGAATGGTGTAACATAGAATTATTTCTGCAATTAATAGAGAATGGACTACTAGCTCCAAAGTAAAATGAGCATCAGAAACATGAACTAGTCAATGTTTATAAAGTAAACTATACATTAGTTTGCACATACAAAAAGAATTATCTTTCCAGAAACATCACATATTATAGAATGCTTTGAAGAAATGCTTACTGTGGCATATATTATTAGTCTTAGTAGTCTATTAGAAAACAGCCCATTGGGGCAGCTAGATGGTGCAGTGGATAGAGCATCAGCCCTGAAGTCAGGTAGACCTGACTCCAAATCTAGCTTCAGAAACTTAACAACTTCTAGCTATGTGATTCTGGGCAAGTCACAACCCTGATTGCCTCCCCCAAAAAAAAAAAAAAAAAAAAAAAAAAGGAGGAAGAAAGAAAGAAAGAAAAAGAAACAAAGCCCACCTATAATGGAAAATAATTAAAAAATAATTTAAAAAAAATTTTTAAAAAGCAACTGAAATAAAAAACAGCAATGCTTTGATAAGTGTACATAGAAGGGATATCGTTAGTTGAAGTTAGAAAAAGGAAAATTAGGAGCAACTAGGTGGCGCAGTGGATAGAGCACCAGCCCTAAAGTCAGGGGGACCTAAGTTCAAATCCAATCTCAGACACTTAACACTTCCTAGCTATGTGACCCTGGGCAAGTC